>PVKA01008136.1:0-74357 GCA_004027165.1 Ctenomys sociabilis | reverse complement strand
AGTGGTGGCCTTCATCCAGTGTTGTGATAGTCAGACACTTGCTCCCTGGTGGAGTTTCATAGTGCAAGGTGCCACTAGGGCAGATGATGCGTGCAGGGTCCCTGATCCCACTCCCAGCAGGCAGCCGTAGGTGGGACTGTGTGGCCCCTCAGCATGTGACTGGGGGCCCTACATCCCTGTCATGGTCCTGCCTCACCTGTGGAGTTGGGAATTCAGTTGTTTCCAAAGGGAATTATGCAACCAAACTCATGGGGCGTTGGACGCACTGTAGGGAGAGAGCCAATTTTATCTTCTCTGATGGGAAATAGTTTTCAGATGGGCAGAAATTCCCACAGTGGCTAGTAGCAGTCTTCTCCTTGTAACACACTGCCACAAGACATGCTATTGTATTTAAAAGATTGTACTGTGAAAATGACATTGGAGAAAGGACAATCTGGGTGGTATTTTCCAAACTGCAAATAACAACCATTTATAGATCTTGGAATTAATGGAGAAGAGTTCACCCTAATAGAATCTAATAAGATACCATAAAGTATAAGAGAAGGAAAGGGATTTGAATGGTAGTGAGCATGATTTTACCAAATAGTCATGGGAGTATTTTGTATGTTCACATATGTTAAATATATTTACATGCATATATAAGGTTCCAATATAAAATGTGTTTCATATTTTAAAAATAAACCTAGGAGCTGGGGAGATGGTTCAGTGAAATAAGAGCTTCCCTGGCAAGTGCAAGTTCCTGAGTTCAATCCTTGGTTCTACAAAAAAGAAAAAAAACAACATAAATATTTAAAATCCAGGCTTTGTGGCACATGCCTGAAATCCCTGCTCTTAGGAGACTAACGCAGGAGTATGGTGAGTTCAAAGCCAGCCTAGGGTGTAGTGATAACCTGTCACAGAAAAGCAAAAATCCAAAGGAAAAAGAAAAAATTGAAAAATCCAGGTCCAGAAAGATAGCTTAGTGGCTTAAGTGCCTGCCTGACAAATGTGAGATCCTAAGTTTGATCCCTGGTACCAAAACAAAACAAAACCCAATATTGATAAATTTGAAAGATGGGAGCTGGGGAGATGACTCAGTAGAATAAGCACTTGCCTGGCAAGAGCAAGGTCCTGAGTTCATCCCTCGTACAGCAAAAAAAAAAAAAAAAGGAAGCTGGATTCTGTCCCCCTGATGTTCACTCCAGAATTGGATGTATCCAAAGCTGTATGGTTTTGTTTGATCAAAGTATCCTGTCCTTACAGCTCTTAGCTGAAAGAGGGGAAGTAGCAATAGAACGAGAAAAAGGGCCAATACCTGGTAGGGTGTGGAGGAACTGGACTGGACCGCCTGCTAAAACCTGGCGTGCCAAAGTGGCCCAGAGATGGAGACTCCTGAGCATGCTCTGAAATAATAGAGGTGAAGTCTTTTCCTGTGTCTCTCTGCCCTGTTCTGTTACTTTGGTAACTAGGGGGTCTGGAGAGATAGCTTGAGGCCAGGGAGATAGCTCAGTTGAATAAGTGCTTGCCTGAAAAATGCAAGGGCCTGAGTTCAACCCTTGGTTCTGCACAAAAAAAAAAAAAAAAAAAAAAAAGAGAGCGAGAGAGAGAGAGAAAGAAAGTACTAGGAGCAAACTGTCTTAGCTTTGTTCCCCTTAAGTCTACCAAAGTCATTCAGGCCCATAGGTACTATCAGACCCAGTATCATCATTGTTCTATGTAATTATTAATTATCCTTGTTAATCACATAACTGTGCCTAATTCATAAATTAAACTTCATTATAATTATATATGTATAGGAAAAAAATTCCATATAGAGTTTGGTACCACCAGAGATCAGGCCAAAGATTCAATGTAGGACTTGGATATATATCTATATCTCAGGAAGGGGTAGATGCTAGATCTTCACTGGGATTGTGGTTAAATGAACACATGTAGAAGTTTGTAGAGTTTTGTATTTAAGGTTTGGAGAGAGAGACAGAGAGAGAGAGAGAAAGAAAGAGAGAAAGAGAGAGAGCTTATAAATTGCAATTTAAAAAATGAATAAAGACAGGCTGACAGGGTATCTTTAGAACCTTGGTCATGCCATGGTCACCAATAAGCTCTCAAGCTGTGGAGGAAACTCATCTGCCCACTCTTGTGTATTTTAGAGGACATGACTACCAAGCTTCTCCAGGGGCTTAGGGTATATTTGAGTGGCACAGAACCTGCCTGGCAAGTACAAGGTCCTGAGTTCTGTTCCTAGTACCGCCCCCAAAACAAAACTGATTTTCAACCAGTGTTTGGCAGGAAAGGAAAAAGAGGCACAATAAAATAATACCTGTGAATAGTCAAGGGATTGTCAGTACTAGAGCTGAGTTTCCTTGACCAAAGTTGGAATTCTCTGCATCTTACCCCAACACTTCCAGTGTTAAGTGAAATTCTGCTACCTTGGCCTATTTCAAATCACCATCCCTTAAGTATGACATTTAAGCTGGGAATGTTTATGATCTGAAGAATTGGACAGATGTAAGATTTAGATCCATTCAGAAGAGTAGTAAGGGCTACACAGCTGAGAACACAGACAAGAGGAAAGTCTGCTGCCCACTGGGGTAGTTTGGAGCTGCCCCAGACATTTAAATTTCCTTACCCAGCTCCTCCAACATGATGGGGTCCTTGAGGTGCCTATGAATTCCCAAGGCACCATGGTTCTAATCCAGTGGTCCACTATCTTATTGTTGCAGAATGTTAGCATGGGCAGGTGCTGTAGGTGCCAAATTCTCATTGTGCAGGTGAGGTCCAGCACAGGTTCTCTCCTCATTGCCACATGACTTACAGGAAGCAGTAGAACCCTTGATGTGGGGTGTATCTAGGTGTCCCCCATAAAGCCTCATGTGGTCATAGGTGATGAGTTTCACAGGTGGATAGATTAAGGTTGATGAATGTGGATTAAGACAGTGATATTGGTATTAAGGGTGTGGACAATGAAAGTCCTACCCTCGGTATGCATGGCCTAAGGTAAAATACAAAGGGACAGATAGAAAGCAGGCTTACAGCAGCTTCTTGCTGTTTACTGTGTTTTGCCTGTAAAACCATGAACTGCTTCTCCTCTGTGATGTCCCTTTGCTCTGCCCCTCTGCCTAGGAGCCAGATGACTATAGACTGAAACTTCTACAAACTGTGATCCAAAGCACACATTTTCTCCTTTATCTTGTGGGTGGTGGATATTTTATCTCAGTAATGAGAAAAATAATTAAGACAGCCCTCTGGCTGTATTGCTTTTTGTTCTAGCGTGGTCTGGGATGCGGGGTCCCTCCTAGAGAGGCAGAGGATAGACCAGAGAAGAGGGCTAGCTGGAAGCTCAGGAGCATGACCAGTCTATTGCATCACTAACGAGGAGGTAGCCCCAGCTGCTGCTCATCAGACAAAACACCAGCTCTTCACAAGCTCTGGGGTGTGGGGCCCTAAGTGCTTCTCTGTGTGTGATCTCCTCTACATGTTTTTGAAATTATAAGACATTGAGAGGTCAAGGGCAAATTTTCTTTTCTACCTTAAGTGTTCTCATAACATCACAAGGCACGCTAATTGCAAAGACCATGACCCTCAGCACACACAGCCAGACATGGTGACTCACGCATTGCTGTTTCCCAATTTAGCAGAACGACCTTGTGCTTTCTCTGATTCTGTAAACCATACAGATTGCAGAGTGGGTTTCTCTGCTACCATATTTATTGTTCGTTTGCTTCTCTGTCCAAAGGTTAGTACATGACTTGACACCATCTGCAACATGCCCTTTGATTGGGGTTCAGGAACTTTTTGTGTTCTTCATGCTGAGTCTTCACTTCCTTCTGAATCTGACCTCTTAGCTTTGACCAGCACCACAGGGGCTCAGACCTGCCACCCAAGTTTCCTGCACATCAGGAAATGGGAGTCAGACTTCTTCATATTTCTGTAGAGGCTGGAGCCAGTTTTCCTTCCTGGGCAGATAAAAGGAAGAGGTCATCATGCATGACTGAGTGCTGGACAAGCTCAGCCTTCTGGAAGTGGAACAAACCATTGTGCAAACCAGATTTTAGTCAATAACATAAATCTCTGGTGGTTAGACACTGGTAAATTTGAATGACAGTCTGTCTGCCATTCTATTTTCTCCCACATAAAACACACATTTTTCTGGTTGAGGAGAATACTCTGGAATGCAAGCACAAGAGGCAAAGCCAGCACCTCTTAGTAACAGCAATCACACAAAGGAAAAAAATGCCTTCAAAAATATACAAGACAGTTCATAGTTATCTTACACAATTTTGTATTTAAAGTAGTACACTTTCAGGGCTGGCCAAATAGCTCAGCAAATTAAACAGGTGCAAGGGCCGGGGGGATTCGATCCCTCGCCTGCTATGCCAGCCCTGACCCCAGGGTGTACTGAGATGGCAGTTGAGATTGGGTGTGGTCCACCCAATCTCAACGTAATCCCAGCTCTTGGGAGGCTGTAAACAGGTGGATCACTATGAGTCTGGCCTAGTAGTGAGACCCTGAACACCCTGTAGACCCTTCCCTAAAATACAGAAGAAAAGCAGTACACTTTCAATGGATAGGTGTATCTTTAGTCTCCAGACAGGCTCCCAGCTGGTGGAAGTCTAGCCCATCTCCCCAGAGAGCAAAGTGAGATGTGGTAGACACAGGCACAAGGCTTTCCCATATGCCTGGCTCCACCCCAGAAGACAGCACTCATGTCCCTAGGCCAAGAGAACTGGGAGGGCGGTGCCTGACAGTGACCTCTGTTGTTTGACTCCTAGCTATTGCCTGACAAGTGCCAGGTGTGAGCTTTTACACATTGGCCCTAGCAAACCTCACACTGCCACCCCTGGACTTTTTATAATAGATTGTATTTTAATGTATTCTTTATTCTTTTTCCAAATTTCTTTCCTAGGCTGTATTTTTAAAGAGCTATTTTATTTTCACAGTGTAATGAAGCAGGCAGCACAGAGATTTCTCCTATGCTTACTGCTTACCTTCATCCCCACAGGGTGGTCCATTTGTTACAACTGATGGACCTACGTGATCACAGAGCTCATATTTTCCTTTTGGGTCACTCTTGGTGCTGCCCATTCTGTGAGTTGGACAGATATGTAATGATGCGTGTCTAAGATTATGGTCTCCCGTAGAATGATTTCACTGACTGAACATTCCCTGTGCTCCATCTCCATGTCCCTCCTTCCATTTGCTCCCTGATAATCACTGATCTTTTTTACTGTCTCTGTTTTCTAGCAAGTTATAGAGTGGACTGGGCTGCTTTCATTCAGTGCATTTCTTCTTTGATACCACACTTCTGTTTCCTAGCTACCTGACTTATGTGACCCAATGCTAGGTAAGAAGATGGATCTCTTGCTGACAAGCACTAAGAATTTCCAAGCCAGCCATCCATTCCCAGGATCCCTGATGGCTTGGCCATAGCCTCTGTTCCCTGTGACCTACAGAACAGGAGGTTCACAAAGAGAATACTGGAAACTCTAGAAGTAAAAAACTGCTATAATTTCAGAGATCTCTATGTGATTCCAGGGACAGAGAAATGATTCCATCTTTGAACCCTACAATCTCCACAAGAATGAGCCCACATTAGCCTCCCTGAGTGTGTGATCTCATAAGGAGTATAATCGAAGTGTCCTATTTTGCAGCTATCTCACCCTTCAAAGCTGCCATTTGTCAGCCATCAAATGCTGAGAGATAAACAGGAAGGGGTGTGGGCACTGTACAGCTAGGAAATGAAACTGTTGATGTTTAGGGATGCGACCGTTTGTTTCACTTTACAGGAGTGGGAATGGCTGGGCCCCAATCAGCAGAATTCACTACCAAATTATGTCATGTGATCTTAGAGAGCTACAGAAGCCTGGTCTTCCTAGGTCCAACTGCCTCTACCCTGATCCACTTTCTGGAGCGCATCAAAGAGCAGAGCCCTGCAGTGTGATGAGCTGAGAGCCAGCATCCACGCGTCCAGCCAAGTCCTCTCACCATAGCCAACGATTCTCAACAGAGCAGTGGTCAATCAAGGATATGAAATTGTGGCTTTAACAATTTACACTTAAAGAGAGCCTGGGATATTGTTGGTAAGTGTGGAGGTGAGAAGATGTTTTGTTCTGGACACAACAAATGTGTGGCAACTAAAAATAATGGAAACTTTACTGCTAAAACACACAGAACATCTTGGAGAGTATCTGAATGTATGTCAGTTAATTTTAATAATCTATGTGTTTCATGTAAGCAAACACTCACAGTGTAAGTAAACATTCACATCAAATTGTTAAACATATTTTTTCTAGAAAGAAAATTTGAGAAAGCCAAAAATGATTTCTAGATTTCATTACCTAACACTTGAATAATATCAGAGGTAGCATTGGATTAATTTTATTCAAACAGTTATGAAGATAAAAGATTTTTAAAAGACGAAGAAACTTCTAACTATGATCAATTTATGATCTTCTTTATTAAAAGTTCATTATTCTGCAATTGTGAAATATGTCTTTCAGGTGCCAAAATGACACAATTTTGATAAAATATAAGAAGTTATTTACTCATACATTAAAGGTTACTCAAAATCCAAATAGAGAGATTTAGAGTTTAATGAAAATGTGAAGGCTTTTAGTGAGAACTCTAGCTTACAATAATTACCAGAATATTTATATCAAATAAAAAACAGCAATATAAAGAGATTCATAAATATTTCAGTTATGGCGTAAATCTTGTTGAACATCAGTGGTCTCATTTTTGACAGAACATTTGCAAATATGGTAAATCTGGGGAAGTTTTTAATCAGTGCTTGAAACTTACTATTTATTAAACTATGTATTCAAAACAGGTTTCATAAATGTAAAGAATGTAGTAAAGCATATGTTGACATCTTTTGTTAAAATCATAGAGTTTACCTCAAGAGAAACCCTGCAAATCTAGACTATGGTGAAACCTTTGAATATTGGTTCGTTTCTATTCAAATCACAGAGTCCATGCTGGAGAGAAACACTACGAATGAGAAGTGTACTGTTTATTAGATGCAGGTGTAGGCCAGCTGTCCCTCACCACTCAGACCTTAGTGTGGGAAGATACTTGTTACTGGAAGGAAATCACATAATTATAAAAACTTCGGCAAGCAGTAGCTGTTGTTTAAAATTTACTAGATGTTGATAGAAATCCTCACAAGCATCACATAAATGCATCTGCATCTAACTCACTGCCGAAGGGAAAGAAGATTAGAATAAATTTCTACTTGGTAATAGCCTCATTTGGAGGGGTCCAGGTAAGACAGGCTCTCGCTATGGATTGTTAGCTGGTCTTGAACTCACTTATGTAGCCCAGGCTGGGTCCAAACTATGGCAATTCTCCTGTTTCAGCCTCTGAAGAGCTGCAATTGCTGGTGTGTGGCACCACGGCTACTGGCCTCATTCTTGAAAACTGGGGAAAAAATAAATGTCAGAGTGTTAGAGTGTCAAAAGAACAGGACTGCTTCCTGACAGGTTTTTCTTTATGTACCCTGCAAAACTATCTTTCAAAATTAATGGAGAAATAAGACATCTCTGTGACAGAGAACAAACAACTGAAGAAATTCATGACCACCAAAGCAATTCTACAAAGTGTACTGAAAGATGATCACAATTTCAAGAATAACATCAGACAGAAATCACCAGGCAGGACAAGCAATTAAACAGGAGACATGTAGGGAACTAACAACAGGGGGGGAAATATGACAAAGATAATCCTACACATATCAATTATAACCATCAGTGTAAGCGACCATGCTCCAGGTGAACACGTGCTTCCTAACTCCCCCTGTGGAGGGGCCACTTGATCCCTGTATACTCACAGTCTAGCGCAACAGCCCACCCTGTCCGCATTTGCTGTATGGAGGAGAGTCCATTTGCACGCTTGAGCCATCCTAACATGGAAGGTAAACTCTGGGGCGCCCTCTGTTTGTGGACGTAAGCATGGTTGAACGTTTCATACTTAAGGATGGGTTGTTTATAAAAGTAATGATTAAATGCAAAGGTAACATGGAAATTACCAAATCATGTCATGAAAACTGAACTACCGTACAAAAGACTATAGTTTAAGGATGGGGATATAGCTGGGTAGCGCAAATACTCACCTGACAACCACAAGGGCTGGAGTTTGGTTCCTGGTAGCAAAGAGAAAAGAAAAGAGTAATTTAAACCAAAAAAATCCTAACTGTGGAGAAGCCAAGGTATAGATGGATTGCAGAGCGAAATAAAAGGTAACAGGAAATAGGGAGACTGATCTATTGCAAAAGCAAGGGAGGCCAAGGGGTGGAGGGATGGAGGTGGGATGGGGAGGGGAAGGGTTTAGAAAAGATTCTGTGCTGTGTGCGCGCACCTGCTCCCCATGGCAAAAGCGATCATTATGTACAACAAACACGGGCTAACATAAGATTTTTGTTTTAAGTAAAAGGACAAAGGACTTTAGCTGTCTCTCTCTGGATATTCAAACAACGATCGCTTTTTATTTTTCACACTGGCAATATTTTCGCTACAAAACAGTGTTGGAATCATCAGTGCTCTCACTGTTGCTGGAGGAAGCAGGCGCAAGACCAGCTTTCTGGCAGGCTTTCTGCAGTGTACGTGAGAAGGAGTCTGTTTGCGTCTTGTGAGCACCTGGACCACACGGGAAGCAGAGACCAGGCACTGGACATGCGCTGGCCCTCCCTCCGTGCTCTCACTCTCCAGCCCTTCACTCTAACAAGCAGCACCTTGTGCGAGGCTTGGCTAATCCTACCCAGTTAACCAGGCTGGGTCCCCTTCTCTGAGTCCCCCTGACCCTTAAGATGCCCCACGAGGGGGGGGGGGTTGATCCCTGCTTCTTAGCAAGATGGGAGGAGCTCTCTAGGGTAAAAGGTCACCAGTAAATTAGGGCATGGAAGCAACAAAAGGACAAGTGAGTTCCTACTAAAGTGAGCAGTTTATAAATGAATTTTTTTCTTTCTATTCCTTGTTTTTCCTTTCTCAGTCAGTTTCTATGTAGTAGTCTACCATTGGGATCTCGACAGAGCCAGAGCTATCCTTGAACTTGTGTTTCCCCCCAGCTTCAGCTTCCCCTGTGCTGGGATTAGAGATGTCCACCAGTACCCTGGCTTTAAAAACAAATTAGTTAAAGAAAATAAAGGAGAGCTTTGGCTGATGAGTGCATGAAAAGAGGGTGAACGGGGTTAGTCATTTGCCTGTCAATAATCTGATGTAACAACTGCCAGTGAAATGAGGGAAATGGAACCCTCCCACTTTGTTGATGGGAAAGTCAAACTGCACAGTCACGTGGAGAACAGCTGGGCAAACCTTCAGCGTTAAACATGTAGTCACCACATAATCCAGTAATTTTACCTGTAGGTTTATAGCCAAACAAAGTGAAGACACCCTTTCCACATGGAAAAACATGAATATGAATTTTTACAGCGGTATCACCCATAGAATAGCCCCAAAGCAGAAAACAACCAAGTAAGTCCCCATCAGCTGAAGAGCATGTATGTTAGACATGTTATGTTGACTGAAAATCCTGTCACCATCAAGGAATGAAGTGTTGAGGGTCAGGGCACATGTCCATAGTCCCAGCCACTTGGAAGGCAGAGGCAGGAGGCTGAGCTAAGGGGGGATGCTACTTCAAAATAAAGCTAAGCATGCTCACTTTGTTTGTAATTGTGACACCAAGAATGGCAAATGCAAGATGATTCCAAGTTCAAGTCTTACCAAGGCAGCTCAGTGTAGGTTCAAGCTCCCAAACCCAAGAGCACCGCAGTGACGACTCATGTTCTGACATGGATGAATCTTAAATTTGCTCTGGTGCTAAAGAAGCCAGGTATAGAAGACCTCATCTCAAGATTCACTGCGATGAAATGTTTAGTAAATAAATCCATCGAGATACAAAATAAAGCAGCAGCTGCCAGGTGCTGGGGATTCAGGGGGCTGGAAGGTCTCACATAATGAGAATGTTCTGGAAGGATCAAGGTGATGGTTGTGCTATGGGATGAATACATAAAAATTTGCTGTAATGTATTTCAGATGAGATTAGGTGAATTCAGGATGGCTTGGCCCTAGACTAGTGTGCAGTTGGAAATGGCAAATGTTAGGTTGTATGAATTTTCGTGTACCCTCCAAGAAAATCTCCCTAAAGGAATGAAAAGTAATTTAGGGCAAGGGAAGGAGAACTGTGCTTGTGCTTCATCAGAACCCGAACCACTTTGCAGCCTCCAGCTGTGTCTTGCTTATGGTGAGCGCTGAGTCTTTCCTTTTCTGAAGGCCGGCAATGAGGATTCCCAGCCCAGCCCCAGTCCCAGCACAGATCAGGTGACAGACAGTTCCAGTCTCTGTGCTGCCCATTTCCTAAGGGAGAGGCCTGAATCACCAGGGGCCAGGCACAGGCGGGGCCATAGCAAGGCTGATGCAGCAAGTGAGGGCACAGGGCCAGTCCTGGACATGTGCAGAGCATGTGGGCCGCAGCTGGCAGCTCTCCTTGGCCCTCCACTGACTGCTCCAAGGATATTTTTTTTTCAAGGTTTCAAATATCTGTTGTTGACCCAATAGCACTGATCACAGAAAAAAGATTAAGATTCCCGAGGAAGTGCGTCCCACTGTCCAGCCAGTGGTGTCTTCTAAACTTGACTCATGGCTGTCTTGACCTTGACTAAGATGGCATCACTCTATGACCCCAGAGACAGTGGTGTGCTGCAGCCCTCGGGCGGCAGCTCCTTACAGCCCGAGCTTGGTCCTCCTCCAGTGTCTCCTCTTGGAGTTGTACCTGATTTTATTACCAGTCTTCATGTGACTCCACTGAGGAATGGGATGGTTCTGCTTTTGCTTCTTGGCCAGGGATTGCTTGATCCTGAAAGTCTTGTGAGAAGACATGGCTATCTGGTGGCGAGAGCACCCACTCGATGTTGGACAGAAGCGCAAGAGCTGCAGGAACGTGTTGATGGAAACTCTTGAGATTTACACACTGGACCAGGAAACCTTCTCAGTTTTCCTTGGGAGAAGCTATTTGGCAAAGCTTTGGCATCAGCTCTCTGAGAAGTCCACCACAGGTAATATGGTTGCTTTCAAATATCATGGAGTGAAACAACGTACAGCCACTTAGCTGTGGTCTGAGCAACAGCACTGGTTTCTGGCTGGCATATTCTCAATGACAGGTTTTGAAGTGTGTTTTTTCCCTGAGAACATATAGTGAATTTTCAATTATTTTTTGAGACTATGTGTAACCTTTTAAGTTTTTGGTAAGTAAAAGTGGAAAAAAATGAATGGTTGCGCATGCATGCATACACACACACACAGAAAGAGAGAGAGAGAGAGAGAGAGAGAGAGAGAGAGAGAGAGAGAGAGAGAGAGAGATTTAATTTCCAGAGGTTGACAGTATTCAGCCAAACAAGGGGCTCCATTACTCCGTGAACCAAAGAGCTGTCTTCCCATAAAGCAAGCCCAATAAAGAATACTTTGTTTGAGCAAGAACAAGCAGGTTCTCTCTCTTGTTCACATTCCTTAAAGTTGGAGTATGAAAATAAGAGAGCTGTGTTAGTTTCCAGTGACCTCAGCGATGGAGTACATTCTCAAACAGTTCAAAGAACAGAAAGGACAAAGCCAAGGTCTCTACCAGTTCCTTCCTTATGGTCCCTGAAATCCTATCAAAATGGAGTCTGTAAAAGAACAAAAACCAAAAAACAAAACAAAAACTGGCCAGATGTGTGGTGCATGCCTATAATCCAGCACTCAGGAGGACGAGGCAGGAGGGTCACCACTAATTTAAGGTCAGCCTGGGCTACATGGTGAGATCAAGGCCAGGCTGAACTACACAGTGAGACCTTGCCTCAAAACAAAGAAAAGCTAGTATTTCAGGAATACACAGTGTGAGAATTAGAGGTTGTGTCTCACAGAGCTGCAGAGGACCTGCCCTCTTGTAGATCTGTGCCTCTCCGTGGTACACATTTGTGGTGTATTAGTGTTCAAGGCTGCCTTGATGAAGAGTCACAGATTAGTGGCTTCACCTATGGACACTGACTACCTTACGTCTCTGGAGGTGGGAAGTCCAAGACTGAAGACTCTCTTGAGATCTCTGGTGTACAGATGGTTTCTTCTCTCTGAGGTTCTACTTGGTCACCCACTGGTACACATCCGTGTCCCAACTTCCTTTAGTTAAAGGATACCAGTCATGCTGGATCAGGGCTCACCCTGGTGACCTCACTTCAACTTGTTGGCTTTTTTAAAGACCCTGCTCCAAATACAGTCACACCCTCATGTCCTGGGGCTTAGAACTTTAGCATAAGAATTTAAGGACACACAATTCATGCCTCCACACAATATCATCCTCCTCAGAGAATGTGTGACAGTAATCAAGAATGTGTCAGAATTGCATTCAGTATTTCTATAATTATGTATTTTGTAGAGATTTTCCCTTTATTCAATTTTATTTATCTTTCTCCCTTTAGATTTCCAAGTAGAATTAAATTATTTTATACCATCCTCAGGAGGTCTCCAGTCTCTTTTCCATTTTGTTTTCTTTTTTTCATTTACCAATAACATTTGTGGGTTGTTTTATGCACCCGAGTGATCAAGCTCTTCAGTTTTTTCTTTAGTTTTTCTTTTTAGTAGTTCAGAATATAAATATATCTGAATGTGTTTAGTACAATTTCAAAATTTTCCATGAGTGCAAATGCTAGATTTCCCCAGCTGTGTGCTGTTAGACTCCTACTTTAACTACTTTGAGAAGCATCAGTTAAGAGTATTCCTGTCAATGTATCATTCTGAGAATTAAGTAAAATGATAGTTAAAAAAGCGCTTGTCTTAGATTATTGTGTAATACAACCCAGTGGTACTATGAAAGATAGTCATTGTCGTTATTTGAAAAGCCATCATGCCAAGTTGCCACTCGCAACAAGTGTTTTAATACATCAACACACAATTATTATTCTTCACAATTATAAGTACAGACAGAATGGAATAGTGCTTTTACGTACTCTTTTATTTTTGTGTACTTTTCTATTTGTCATTATTTTGCTTTGAAGGGGTATTGCATTCTTTTCCATATTTTCTGGATTTTTTTTTTTTTTTTTTTTGGTGGAACCAGGGTTTGAACTCAGGCCCTTGCACTTGCCAGGGAAGCATTTATTCCACTGAGCCATCTCCCTGGCTCCTGAATTTTTTTTAAATGTATTTAGTACAGAGTCTCGCTATGCGCTCATACTCATAGTGATCCTCCTATTTTCACTCTCTCCAGAGCTGGGATTACAGGTGTGCACCGCCACACCCGGTCTCAGTGGCTGGCTCAGTGCACCCAGGGGCAGGGCCAGTGTGGCATGTGGTATCCAGGATGGAGCCTTGGTCCCTGCGCTTGACTAAGCAGGCATTTAGTCCCTTGAGCTATCTCGCTGGCCCTATTTCTGGGAAGTTTTATTGATCATGGTTTATTTCTGTTCATTGCTTTTTCCTGTGGGGGGAAAAAAAAGAAAAATTTTCTGTCAAGAGCACTGTTTAAATCATGCTGCAGTTCTGTACTTCATCCTGTATGGAAGGGAACAAATGCCTCTCTGGATTACAGATTGTTGCACGGTAAAGCACACAGAAATCTTTGCGCCTACAGCTCCGACTAGAGCAGGTCTGCAAGAGACCTTGGCAATCTCAGACCATCACAGCAGGGGGGTGTTAGATGGGATCCTTGAGTGACACCCAGCACCAGCACCACCAGGGATCACTGAAGCTGGGGCCTCCTGCCCAGCGCGGCAAGCCAGGTCTATGACACGGGAGGTACAGCAGAGATAATAGCAGAGTTGCACCAAGTTGCACCTGTGAAAATTTGCCTGCTCGAACTGAAGGTAAAAAAGTGGAATATAGGGATGTCTCTCCTTTAGACTCTGAGGGTATTGGCTCCAGGGGACACAACAGACACCAAAATCCATGGATCCTCAGATGCTTTCTAGGAAATGGTGCAGGACTCCCGCAGAACACACTCACATTTAAATCATCTCTAGATTATTTATAACCCCAAATGTAATGCTGCCTTGGTCCCTTCCCTCATTTCTTCGACCTGAAACTTGTGGCTTAAAGGAAGGGAGATTCGTTTTGGTCATGATAGTCCACTGGATCTGAGGAAGCATGGCATGTCAGAGGGCCTGGAGTGGAAAAGCTGCTGAGCTCCTGGCAGCCCAGAGGCAGAGAGAGTCAAGGAGGAGCAGGAGGGAAAATAACCTGCAGGTCGTGTCCTAGGGACCCACTCCCTGTGATCAGGGCCCACCTCTAGCAGCAAGTCAGCTATCTCACCTCCATAATCCAATTGTCTCCCCCAAGCCCTGCTCCTGATTGCATGAGGCTTTAGGGGAAAACTAGCTGTAAGCCATAACCAAGGTAAGTGTCATGTAAATAGTCAATATACTGTACTGTAGGGCGTCATGACAAAGAAAAATTCTATGTGTGTTCAGGACAGATACAGTTTTTTTCATACAGTTTTAAGTCTCTATTTGGGTGAATCATGGATGAGGAATCTGCAGGTACAGAAAGTGATTATTTTCCTGGCTTTAGTATTTCAAAGAGGCTGATCTTTGACATTTAAGCCTGCTACAGGGGATTTCTGTAGCCTTCCCATTTATTTCTAATTGTATCCTCAGATTAAACTCAGGTCCCTAAAATGCTACTCTATTGTGAACTCCCATGTTTATTCTTCAAAACAAAGATGAAAATATTTTGTCAATATAAAAAAAAAAAAAAGAAAACAAAATATCTGGCTGGGCATGGTAGTGCACACCTGTAATCCTAGCACTTGGGAGGCTGAAGTAAGAGGACTACTTAGTTTGAAGCCAGCCTGAACTGCAAAGTGAAACCTTGGCAAAACTAAAACAAAAGAAAATAAAAGAAGAAAGGAAATCTAGTGACATTCTGCAGACCACATTGAGTAATCCTGATGCTACAGCTGGAAGCTGTCATCTGGGCCACATTTGTGACCCTGCTTTCATTCCACAGTGTGGGGACCCCATAGCTTCTTAAATCACAGAAGATCTGCTATCAAAGCTTGTACATGGTGGACGTGTGGTGCACGTCTGTAGCTCTGGAGGCTGAGCTTGGATGGTAGCTGAGCAACTGAATTAGACCCTATCCCAAGAACAAAAATAAAAAAGGGCCGGGTATAGGGTATAGCTCAGTGATAGATCACTTGCTTGGAAAGCTCAAAACACTAGGTTCAATCCCCAGTTTCACAATATACACAACAAAACACCCATTTTACAGGATCAGTCAGGGCCTCCATATCCCCTAGCTTCATTCATGTCGGTGGATTTGACCCACACCTGAAGAAAAAATACTTGAAAAAAAATCCATCTGTAGTGAAAGAGGTTTTCTGGACATTTTTCTTGTCACTCCATAAACATTAAAATATAACACCAATTTACACAGTACTTATATTTTTAGGTGTTCTAAATCACCTCAAGATGATGTAAAGTGTACACAGAGAGCCGCTTGTGGTGGTGCACATTCCTGTAACCCTTGTAATCTCAGCACGCTAGGAAGTGGGGACAGGAGGATCATAAGTTTGGGCCTAGTCTGGACACTTAGTGATTTAGCAAGACTCTGCCTCAAAAACAAAATGTTTTAAAGGCCTGAGGACATAGCTCAGCACAAAGGCTTGGGAGTCAATTGCGGACTACAAATAAAATAAATTCAATAAAACGTGTAGGTGAGAAAACCTGCATAGATTGTATGCAAAGCCTACAACTCATTCTGTAAGACCCTTTAGCATCTATGGATTTGGTATCTGCAGGGGGCTTTGGAAATCCCTCCCCTGGACATTGAGTGATTACTGTATGTAGACTTTTCCAGACGTGGATCTCCAGCCTGTCCCAAGCTGCCTGAGTCTCTGTGTGCCAAAACAATATCACTTGCTATTCTCCAGCAGCACTTGCTATTCTCCCTCCCATGAACACCAATCACATGCACCACTTCACTGACCACCTTGGCTCCTGCACCAGCCACAGCTCCATGCTCCATGACCACCCTGACTTGTGGGGAAGGGGTAGCACTGATTTCTCAGTAGCCCCTTGCCTCGTGGATCACCTGGTGACAGGATGAAGAGCCAAGAAGTACTGTACTTTTTTTTCTTTAACCATGGTTTACGCCACTTTGCTGAAAACCACCATTGTGGTTTAGATTTGAAAAGAAAATAACTCCACCCAAAAGCTCACATAGTCAGGGCTGGAGTTTTGGGAAGGCTTTTGGTGGGTTAGTCCATGGTCTAAACAACTGTTATGGGGGTAGGTCTGGTTTGGAGACAGGAGGTCACTGGGGCATTTTATTGCCTTGTCCTCTCATGTATCTAATGCATCTTTGTTTTGTGCTTTTCATACATCGGACTTTCTTTCCACTCTTTCCTGGCTAGTTCTTAATTCGCCTCTCAGGACTTCCAAAGGATGCAGTGACATTTCTATCATTTGTAATGCTCTTCAAGTCGTGTTTGACTGGCATGTAGATAGGGTACGGCATGTGGTACTTTACTCTTTCTCTTAGCTTGCAAGTCTCTGTCTCCCATCACACTGCTAAGGCAGGGAGCAGTGGGGAGGTAAGCTTTAGACCAGGCCTGTTGACCAGTTCCCTTTCTGGATCACAGCCGGTGTAACTCATGCATTTGGACATGCCAGCCTCCCTTCCTCCTGCTTCCCTGAACACTTGATTTCACCTCTCAAAGTTTCCTGGTTGCACAGGTGAGGAGGTGGCTGAAGATCATTATCATTATTCAATCAAGCTGTTGTTTTCTCTGAAGATCCCCCTCCCTGTACTTTGATGCTTAAAAGATGTGTTTCGCATGGAGACTGGGAGAAGCTCTCTGTGGTGCTTTTTGAATGAGCTGCACTATGTCCTGAAGGGAAGGTCTGTTTAGATTCTATGTAGACTCCCAAGGACAGTGTGAGTGGCAGTAGGGGACAGTGCCACAGAGCGTGTGAGGGCCTCCTGGGCCTGTGGTGTTAGCTCATCTTGGTATGGCTGTCCTGTAAGCTTCAGCCTGGGCTGAGGGCTGGCCAGTTCTTGCCCTGTTCTTTCCGCAAGCCCTCCGATTGCTCTGATGCACACGGGATCAGCAGCAGCTGGGGGTTCCTGATGCTTGTCCTAATCTTTTGTGTGACACCAGGCATGCGGCAAGCTGTTCCTATCTCGACTCCACCCTGCTTTGTTCCTGTAAGGTTCAAACCCGACCTGACTCTCCCAGCCACAGGCTGCTGCCCGCCAGCAGGAGCCCTGCTCTCTACAGAGAACTCAGCTCAGTCTGAAGTTGTCGTTGACAAGCGCTGGAAAGGAGATAAGCGAGGACAAGGAATTTCTATGGGACGCGTCACGGGCTCTGCTCACTGAGACGCAAGGCAGCCAGAGAACTCTGACCACAGATGTTCACTGGAATCTTTCCTCCCACTGTGCTCTGCCTTCCCTGCATCTTATAAACAGCTGCGCTTCACCTTAGTCAGGGCAGATAGTCTTATAGTCCTATTGTGCTCTCTCCCTGTACCCAGGCACAGTGGGTAGGTTACCTGTATACAAGCCTGCAGCTCTCTTCTGGTTCTCCATCCTCCCCACACATTGTACACTGTACAGTTCCCACTCCCTTTCTCATTTCCTGGAGATGTCTGTTGTTTTATCATTCCTTACCCTCAAGATAATAGGCTGTCAGCGTGGAAATTCCTAAGAAAACTAGGATAAGAGGTTCTATTTGATTCAGCCATTCCCCTTCTTGGTATCTTTCCTAAAGAGTTCAAAACATCATATCACAGCACATCCATGATGTTTATAACAGCACAGATTGTGATAGCCAAATCTTGGAAAAAGCCCAAGTACCCATCACCTGGTGAATGGAGAAGGTGTGTGTGTGTTTTTAATATAATGGAGTACTATTCTGACATTAAGAAGGGTAAGCTTGAGACATTTTTAAGTAAACAGGTGCATCTTGAGCCCATATTCTTAAGTGAAATAAATGAGACACACGTATTTATTTAAATACTGCATTGTTTCTCTGATGTGAGAAATTGAAAGTGTAAATAAGAACAAAATAGAATAGATGTTATGAAATAGGAAGAAAATGTTCAAATAGAGAAGGGAGCAAGGAAGAGGAGAGGGGGAAAGGAAAGAAAAGTAATGATGAAAACTAGAGAAAAGGAAAATGGAAACAAAGCTTTTGTAAAGGGAAGGGGAGGAGGAATTGAAGGGAGGGCTAGGCTAATGGGCAAAAGAAGAAGCAAGTTATGTCACGTACAGGTACAACTTCTCTATGATAAGTGTGGTCATTATGCATATCTAAAATATGATTGGAGAAAAAAGAGAAAAAAAAAGAGTAGGCTAAGCCGGGCGTGGTGGCGCAGGCCTGTAATCCCAGCACTCGGGAGGCTGAGGCAGGAGGATTGTTGGGAGTTCGAGACCAGCCTGAGCTACAAAGTGAGCTTAAAGCCAGCCTGAACTGCATAGCGAGACCCTGTCTCAAAAAGACAAAAAATAAAAAAATGGAAGACTAGGCTATCACTAGGAGGCTTTCCAACCTCTACTTGATATCAGAATGTCTGATTCAAGCTCCTGGGAAGTGCTGGGTTTTGCACATACAAGCATCCCTTAAATCCATTTCTGAGATCAACACCTACCAATTCTCTACAGGGTCTTTGAGATATTTCAGAGCCTCCCTCCAACAGCCTCAGCCCTGCTTGCCTCCGCCCCAGTCGTCTTCCAGGCGCTGGGTCTCTGTGTTAGGTGGGACTGCACCAAGCTCCAGGAGCTCCAGGGCAGATGCTCCCCAGAGGCAGCAGGCTCCTGTGGCTCTGAGGGCCCCTGTACTTCTGTCCTGCTCACCAGTGGCTGTGGCCACAGCGGGGCACACGGAGCCCGCAGTGTCTCATCTCCAGTGGATACCAGTGTCTGATGTCAGGCACCAGGCGTCAGTGTGGCTGGGGAGGGGAGGCCACGGAGGTTCTGGGAAAAACAGATGCCAACTGTGTTCTGCAAATAGAAAGCAACATGAGAATAGGGGTGCCACACAGCAGGATGGTGCTTTGCCTGGCATACAGGAGACCCTGGGTTCACTTTCCCAGCATTCAAAACAACACACAGAGAGTGGTATTACTGAGGAACAGGAGGAAGTTTGACTGCAGCCTGAAGCTCAGGCCACTGTCAGTACCTAGTCCAATAGAAGAGTTCATATTAGGGCTTAGGGCTTCCCTGGTAAGGCTCCTCCTGACTTTTAAGTTTTCTTTTACTGTGAGAAAGCATTTTCCTGCCTGCATAGCCCCAGAGATGCGCCCTCCCCACCTTAAGGTTTGTCAGTGTCAGCAGACAGGGCCCAGGGATGCAAATACCTTGCTTTCGAGCATAAGAAGCTGATGGGAACTGGCAGAGCCTTACGATGCCACGGGGTTATCTGGGGATTTCAGTTGAACCCCAGTGCTGATATCGATCTCTAGAACTCCACGTGAAGCCTGAAATGATGGGAATGAAGTTAGAATCAGTGACCCCTGAAGAGACACAAGATGTGTTGTTGAATGAGAAAACCGTATGCAAAAGCTGTATTTGGAGAGGATTCCATGTTCTAAAGAGAAAATTCTCTCCCTGAGCCTGCTGTGGAGTAGAACTTGGAGGGTTTTTTTTTTTTTCGTTTTTGTACTTTAAGACAGGGTCGACAGAGTCTATAGCGTTTCACTCCATAGACTGGACTCATAGTAATCCTCCTGTTTACAGCCACCCAAGTGCTGGGATTATAGGTGTGCACCCAGGCCCAGTCTCAATCTCCATCTCAGCACGTCCTAGGGGCAGGACTGACATGGCAGGCCAGGGTATCGAACTCCTGGCCCCTGCATCTGCCTAAGCAGGCATTTTAATCTGCTGAGCTATTTCAACTTGATGCTGAACAGGAAGGAGGGCAACCTCTTCTTTCCTATCCACTTCTTTCTCTTTCTGTCATTTCCTGCCCACAGTTCTGCCTTTCACATGCACTTATTCCAGCTTGACTCTGTGCGATTGAGTGTGTGTACTCTTTAACTCTCACCTGCAACTTACAGGATCTGTCCAAGGGCCATACACGGATCTCCTGCCCAGGTCCTCTGCCTGAAGCTGCTCTTTCTTACCTCTTCTGCTCAAGACAGTGCTCCCAGCCCCACCCTAGGTGCCCCCACCCTATACAGCTCAGCCCTGCAGAGCTCCATGCTGGGCTCCTTTGTGGGTCTCTTTTGCTTACTCAGCCTTTGTGGGAATTCCTTGCCCTGGGGAGGACTGTCCCACTAGTGAGTCAACTGGTGTGTGTGTGTGTGTGTGTGTGTGTTTCTGTGCATTTGTTTACGAGAGTCTCACTGTGTCCCTAGTGTCTATGGTGTGTATGGGGCAGGGAGGTATCTGTCTGTGTCTATGTATGTCTTTGGATTTCTATCTTCTCCTGAGTGGGGAACAACATCTTTTTCTTCTTTTCATCCTGTGCTTCATCGTCAACCTAGGACCCAATACAGTTGCCTCAGTGGGTAAGTGTGGGTTCTATAGGATTGATAGAACCATATGATCAGCCTGAAAAGAATGGCTATCATCAAGAATTCAACCAGTACCAAATGCTGAAGTGGCTGTGGGGGAAAGGTGGAGCGAAGATTGATATAATCACTATGGAAATCAGTGTGGAGATTCCTCAGAAAGCTAGAATTGGAGGTCCCTTTCAACCTAGCTGTTCCCTTCCTGAGTATTTGTCCAAATCAAGTGAAAACGTCATACCACAGTGATGTATGTGCATCCTGGTTTGCAGCAGTGCAATCTGTGATAGCCAAATCTTGGAAACAACCCAAATACCCATCAACTGAGGAACGGATAAAAAAGATGTGGCATTTTTACACAATGAAGTGTTACTCAGCTATAAAAAAGATAAATTTGAGACTATTACAGATAAATGGATGCAACTACAGACCATATTCATAAGTGAAATGAATGAGACCCACATGCACAAACATTGTATTGTCTCACCATTCAAGAACCTGAAAGGGTAAATAAAATCTGAAAGATACAATAGATACTGTGAAAGGGAAAGAAAAACTGAGATGAGGGAAAAGACAGGAGAGGGGGAGAGATATATTTATGTATGCATGTAGGACGGCTTGGATAATTCCACTGCTGATTTCTGCTGGTCAGCAGAGGGGGTCTGAATAAGTAATTTGAAGCAACCATTGTCGAATTCCTATTGTTTTGTTTGGTGAAGTTCTGTATAGTTTCGAACTATGTTCTTACTATTTTGCCTTAGTTGTAAATAATAATAATAGTAAATTATTTTTAAAACCCAAACCCTATGAGAGTTAGGATGAGACAGAACCAATGAAGTCCCATTGGTGCACTCAAGCTGAGCACTCGGGGAGCCTGGGGGAAGAGCTGTGGTCAGAAGCCCCGGGGCTGGGACAAGCCTGCAGGTGGAGAAATGGGGAGGAGGCTCCACGGAGGCACGGGAACATCTTCTCTGTCTGGATGCTGTGCAGGTAGTAAGGCAAGGCAGAGGGCCTGCCTCAGTTGCTGTTCTCTCTGTGCTGGGCCCAAATACCCAGTGCCTAAAATTCAGGAAGGAAGGGCATTTAGCTCACAGTTTGTGGAGGTTTCAGTCCATACGTGGCTGGCTCCAAGGCAAAGTGGTACATGGCAGAGGGCAGCAGCTCCTGGTGGCAGAATATAGCATAAAAGGGGGGAGTGGTGGCAACAACGGCAGCAGCAGAGCGCAAGTCTGTCGCCCTTATGTTGCATTCAGGCTGTCTGCTCCAGGCTGGGTCGAGTGCTTACACCCATAATCCCAGCAGCACTCACGCTCATAATCCCAGCACTGGATTGTGAATCGCGAACTCTAGAAGTCGCTCCATGACTGCATGCAGTTGTGGGTGGACAGCTATACACAAACCATAACGTCCAGCCCATGTTTACCGCTTATAATAGTTCTCTAGTGTTTTCCAAGGGCAACTAACTATCTTTTTTAAATAACATCATAACATCTTGAATTTTTTCTTTATTTGTGGTTCAAACCTCTGCAAAATTGCTTCCTTTTTTTTTTCAGACAGGGCCTCACTGTAATTCAGGCTTCCCTCGAACTCGTTGTGTAGCCCAGGCTGGCCGCTGGCTCCCAGCGGTGCTTCTTGCCTGGGCCTCCTGGGTGCTGACATTGCAGGCATGCTCCACCACACCTGCGTGCGGGGATTCTTCTAGATTTTGCTCCCATATTTGGTCAGGAAGAGCCTCTTCAGATTGGCTTCTGACCCATTTGTCGTGTGCCTTGTCTTTGCTGGCCTCTTTGCCATCTGATGTGGCAGATACCATCTTCCCAGCCCCAGACAAGGGACCATTGCTCTTAGGACCTGGAAACCTTATGGGTGGAAATATTTAGAGTTTGCTTTGTAGACAAAAAGAGTGTCTATTTGGTACTAGAGAGGTTCTGGGTTTACTGGTTTCAAGAACATTCAGGGGACAGAAATACAGGTATATAGTGGGGTTTTTTTTGTTGTTGTTTTTTAATGTATTTAGTACAGGGTCTACAGGGCCTCACTACATAAATCAGACTTGCAGTGATTCTCCTGTTTTCTGCCTTCCAAGCTGGGATTACAGGTGTGCACCACCATACCCAGTCTCAATTGCCTTTTCAGTACACACCGGGGGCAGGGACAACACAGCATGCTGGGGATCGAACCCTGGCCACTGAGCTCTGCATAAAGCAGGCTCAGCCTGGGCCACCTAGCAAGACCCTGTCTCAAAAAGCAAACAAGCAAGAATAAATAAATAAAGCAATTCTGAGATTATATTGCGTAGAGATCTGTGCACCCTTGCCTCAGTTTCTCCCAATAGGAATGCATCATAAAACTCAACTATAGCTTCACACCAAGGATAGGGGGCCCTCGTGTTCCCTTGTTTAGCTCAACTAAATTAACTACTTCCATAATCCACCCTAACCCTGACGTCACTAATCTACTCTCCATTTCTGCAGTGTCGTCGTTTCAAGGATGTCCTACCAACGGAGCCACACACTGTGGTGCCTCTAGCCCTTTGCTCTCAGGGTAAATTCCCCGGAGAGTTCCCCATACTGTTAGGTCTCTTGGTCATTCTGGCCTTTAACACAGTGCTGCTCTGTGGGGTTGCCATTCCACTGGGTTTAACCATTGACCTGCTGAAGACAAGCTGGTCATTTCCAGTCGGGGACTACCGTGGGTCAGCTCGCTGTATTTGTGTGCTGGTTCTTTGCCTCTCTGGGACAAACGCTAAGGGCAACTGCTGTGTGGTGGAAACAGCTAAACGCCGCTTCCAGAGTAGCAGCGCCATTTTGCATTTCTCTTCATCTCGGCCAGGGTTTAGAGTCCTATTTGTTATTTAACCATTCTGATACTTGTGTTATAATATCTGATCACACCTTCAGTTTTCACTTTGCTAGCGGTGTCAAATATCTTTGCCCGTATGTGTTAAAGAACTGGCCGTCCTTTTTGGTGAAACCAATAATCATGCCTCATACCCAGTTCCTCAGTGGGTTGCTTTCTTACTGAGTTTCGAGAATTCTTTCTATAACTTAGGTACCAGACCTTTGTGTCATATATACCTTTGCAATCTGTAGTTCATTTTTTATGCTTTTAACTTAGTTTTTGGCATAATGATTCTCTTTTTCATTTTGATAATGCCCAGTTTTTCTGTTTTTGCTCTGAGATACGGTTATATTTGGTGTAAAGTCTAAATAATTCATTGTCTAGACCTAATCTTTCTCTAATGTTTATTTTCTAAAAAGATCTATAGGTTAAGTTTTCAATCCATGATCAATGTGAGTTAATTCTAACATTGAATATTTGATGCTTATGCTTTCTTTTCTTTTTTAATCTATTGATACACAAGAATGATCTTCTTAACCTACAGATAAACAAGTGTGCTAGTAACATTTGTTGAAAAAAACTACCCTGTCTTTTTTTTTTTTTTTTTTTTCCCCATAACTGGGGATTGAACTCAGGCCCTTGCACTTGCCAGGAAGCACTTATTCCACTCAGCCATCTCCCTAACCCAAACTACCCTCTCTTCATTGAACTCTTTTCATGATTTTGTGAAAAATCTGTCAATCACACAGTGCAGATCTGAATTCTATCTTCTGTTTAATCTCACCATGTTGGAGAGATACTACTAATTAGCAATATCAAGTCTTGAAATTGTGCAGATTGGTTTCTTATTTATTTACTTGTTTTGGTTTGGCTTTTGAGATAGCATCTCACTATATAGTCTAGGCTGGTCTTGAATTCACTACTTAGCCCAGGCCATGCTCTAACTCTTGACAGTCTTTGTGCTTCAACCTCCTGAATGCTATGAGCATAGATACATACCAACATACCCAGAAGACTCCTCTAATTTTATGATTATTTTTCAAAATTGTTTTAGCTCATCAAATTCTTTTGCATTTCCTTGGAATACTTTTGCAAACTATGTATACCTCTACAAAAATATATTTCCATAGGAATTATGATAAATCCATCAACTTGAGGAGAATTAATGTCACCCCACATTTTGTACATTACAATTCATAAATATGGTGCTCCTCTCCATTTGTTTAGGGTCACTATTTTTACCAGGGTTTTAGTCATCACTAGTGTATAGAAGCATAACTGAGAGGTGTGTGTGTGTGTGTGTGTGTGTGTGTGTGTGTGTGTGTGTGTGTGTATGTCTAGGGATTGAACTGATGTAGGAAAAATAAACTCCCATCCTGTTAGATGTCCAGTGTACCAAGTTTACGGTCTCATAACATCAAAGAATGAAATCCCAAACCAAAAGAGGGAGTTGGAGTTTTATTTGAAATAAGAAGAATAGCTCCTAGATTTCCAGAAGGGGTTCTGAGCAAGTGAGCATGAAGGTCCTTTCTAACAGTGATGTAGCTATTGGGGACCTCATCCTGGGCAGCACAGTTTTGGGTGTTATTATTTGCTAAAAGGAAAATTATATGGTAACACTTTATTCTGTGTTAGTGCCAAGAAGATATGTTGGAGGGCAACAAATTGAAGGGCAGCCCAGGGCAGCACGAACTCCCACTACTACACTGCTTGTCAGGAGTGATTTATACAGCAAAATTAGACCATGGGTGCAGTGTGGTCCAGACTGTTATTAGGATGTAGTTTTCTTCTCAAAAGTGGAGAGAAGATATAAGCAAGAATCCCATGAAAAGTTTATCATTGAAAGCTGCACTATGGAGCTCCTCGACAGCTAAATGCAAGGGAAAGAGGGCCAGCAGGTGCTTGGGGCCTTGCTTTTAGTATTAATGATGGAAACTAAAGCACACATTTACAGGGAAAACAGATTTAACTGCAAAGTGAGAGGATAGGAAGGGACTCTAGCTCAGGCAGCTGAAGGGGGCACGTACTGACACAGGGGTTCATGCTGGCCAGCAGCAAAGGCAGGAGGCAGCTTTTAAGGGTTAGCTGGTGGACTGAGCTCAACTGGATCATAATCTTGGCATCTCGATGGTTGTGGCATGGCGCTGTTCCTGGGTGACTGCAAGTCTAGGACAAAGACTGTAGACTTCTCAGCACAATTGAATGTCCCTGGAAATTGTCTACTCCAGGATCTTCAGTCTTACAGGGGTGAGATTGTGCAAATTCAGAAATCATCAATTTTATTTTGCCACTACTCAAACATCTTTTAGGCAGGGATATCCTCTAGAAACTCTACTTCTCTTTTATCTTCTCTTTTCCTATGGCATTTGTCCTCCAAACTCAACCTTTGTACACTTCCAGTTCATCCCTTCTCCCTCCTTCTCCCCTGATCCAACCCTTGTAATTTGGGGTACTTCTAGTCCTACCCCTGTGCTAGATCATCCTAAGGATCCCTTGGCCTTCCCCTGTGTTCTGCAATGTCCAATATCCCCCAAACAACAATGGGGACTTAAACCCATAATACAAAATCTCCTAACCAATGGTTTTCTTAACACTGCCCATTTGCCTTACAATACCCTTATTCTTCTTCTACTCAAACTGATGGCTCCTACCATTTAGTTCAAGATCTCAGAGTTATCAACAATGGAGTTGCACAACTCCACCCAGTGGTGCCAAATCGCTACACCATGCTCTCTCATAGTGCCCACTCCACTGTCCTGGACCTCAAAGACACCTTCTTCACTATCCCCCTACACCCTGATTGTCAGGACCTCTTTGCCTTCACTTGGACAGTGCCAGACACCTTCTGATACCTTACAGCTCACATGGGTGTTTCTACCTCAAGATTTCAGGGTTAGTCCTCACTTCCTTAGCAAGGCCCTTGCTACTGACCTGGTGACCTTCAATCTTAAACCTAGCACTCTCTTCTGTTCTATAGATGATCTTCTCTGTTACTCTTCTTGTACTCTAGCCATACAACATATAGCGGCTACCTTTTTCAGTTTTCTCTTGGATCATGGATATATGGTTTCCCCTACCACAGCTCAAATAGTTTCACCAAAGGTCAAATATCTAGAACTTACCCACACTCCTACTACTTGCTCAACCATTGTGGATGGCCTCTGCAACCTTTGAGTGCATACTACAAAACAAGTCCTTGGTCTAGCCAACTTCTTTTGCCTTTGGATTCCTAACTTTGCTTTCCTCTCTACAAAACATCCAAGAGCTCCTAGTCTACCCTACTACTCCTCTACATTCTTCCTTTCATGAGCGCTACATGAGACGCTCTTGAAGGCCTTGGCTCTCACTCTTCTAAACCTAGCCCAACCCTTTATGTACTATCTCTCCAAAATATAATGCAGTAGGAGTCCTAGGACACAAAAAAAGGACCTTCATTTCAAGCAGTAGCATACTTAACAAAACAACTAGACCACATAATATGCGGATGGGCCCCCTGCCTCTGGGCCCTTTTTAGCAGCTACCACAAGAGGCAAAAAAGCCCATTTCTCAAGAGTCACTTCCCACCCTAATGACTCCTTCCTGCTTACAAGAGGTCCATCTTGTGCTCATACAGGACGCTTCTATCACTCTTTCCACTAGCAGTCCCCTTAATCCAGCCACCTTACTCCCCATCTCTGATGCAGCCCCTTACCACAATTTTCTTTTTTTTTTTTTTTTTTTCGGAAGCAGGGATTGAACTCAGGCCCTTGTGCTTGCCAGGGAAGTGCTTATTCCATTGAGCCATCTCCCTGGCTCTTACCACAATTTTGTTAGTCTTGCAAATGATCCCATTCGCTCCCCTCATGTTAATAGCATTCCTTTCCCTACAGCTTCTGACACATGTTTTATAGATGGCAACTCAACACGGATACTCAAAAAAGGGCAGGATGTGTCATAGTCAGTGGGTCTGGAGTGATAAAGGCAAGTCCACTGCCACTTGGGGATGCCTTCACATAAGGCAGAACTTGTTGTTCCCACATGGGCCCTCACACTAAGCAAAGACGAAATCATAAATGTCTATAGTGACCTAAAATAATTTAGCATGGCATTTGGCAAGAAAGAGGTCTAATCAGTACTCAAGGAACTCCCAGTGCATCCCTCACTCTCAAGCTTCTAGAAGCAGCACAGCTTCCTAAGCAGGTAGCGATCACTCACTGTAGAAGACACCGGATACCATCAGACCCTATTTCTCAGGGCAGTGCCTTTGCTGCCACACAGGCTGCATTAGCTGCACAATAGCTATACCCTTCTCCTCTTCTTCCTCTTATGCCAACCACCCTACCCTCACCTCAATACTCACCTAAACAGCTCCACTTACTCCACAAACTAAACTACAGCCAAAACACTCAGGGATGGGTGATCCCTGGATCAAACCTTCTCTTCCAAGATCAATAGGCCTCAAGTATCATCACCAACTTACACAATTGCTTTCATGTGGGTACCCAAGCTCTATATAAACTTCTAACTCCAATTGCTACCCATTCCCTCCCTAAAAGCCACTATTTTACAAGTCACCCAAGATTGCCATCTCTGTGCTAAAACCTCCCTTCAGGGACACTTACTTCCCCCTTCTTTCCCAACCTGCCACCTTCATGGACACACTCCAGGCAAAGATTGGCAGATAGATTTTACATACCTGCCTCATCATAAGACCTATAAATATCTTTTTACCTTTGTATGTACTTTCTTGGGATGGATAGAGGTTTTTTCTGCTTCCTGAGAGACTGCAGACAGAAAGATCAAGTAGTATGGTGGCACACATGTATAACCCCAGCACCCTGAGAGACTGAGGCAGGAGGATCACAATTTGAAACCCAGCCTAGGCAACTTAACAAGAGCTTGTCTCAAAAAAAAATAAAAAGAAAGAAAAGAAAAAGAAAAAATTACTAAGAATGTAGTTTAAGTTCTATTATACACAGCTAAACTTGACAAAAATAAATGTACAGTATGAGAGGATGAGCCCTTGATGAAGTGAATACAAAAGAAACAAAGATTTCAGTGTAGCAGATAGCAGTAAATTTGAAGATAGGCAGGTCTTGGGTTAGGAATGCAACACCTAGGCTTGCAAGATAAACAGTAGTTTATGATTGTGTTGAAATTAACACCACCTGGTCCGGTAGGCCCAGCCAGGCCTCAGGTACTTAGGGGGTGACTAGGACATCTGGACCCATACTCATCTTTCCTCCTCCAAATGCCTTTGTTTGTTCCAAGTACACCTACTTCATGGCCGGCTTCTCTGTAGGATCAGCAAGTGCCTATACTTGTAATCCAATAGGCTGACTGGAGTCTTGACATAAGAGATTAGGCATGACCTGTTAACTACAAGATCCCAAGAATATGTTCAGAACAATTCTCAAAGCTCTGAAGTGGACCTCTCTCTAGAATTTGAGCAGGTTTTCAGTCAGATGGCTTGGGCCTGATGTCAGTCTGAGGTGTGAGATCCCAGCATGCCTCTCAGGACCTGTATGTAGAAGTTCTCAAGTTTTATTTATTTTTGAGACTTGGACAACATCAGAGTAGCTACAAGCCACAAAAAGCTTGATACCGTGGCTTTCCATGATAGCATACTCTGATTCCCTGTGTGGGGTGACAGGCCCCAGGAATGAGGTGTGGCAGATGAAAAGAAAAAGAAGAGAGCCAAAGTTACAGGATCAGGGGACTACAGTCTCAAAGACTAAAGCCTCAATTACAATTTTCATTGACCTTTTATTAGGATTCTCAAAAAAACAGGAGAAAAGCGAGGAAACATTGACAGGATCAGCAAGAGCAATACAGTTTAATTATCCCAGGAATTCAGCTTCGATGGAGCTAGCCATCCTGTCAGCATTCCTTTGGACACATCACAGCAAAGCGTCTAGTGCTGTCCCAGCAGCTTTCCATGAGGACGAAAGTCCTGCTTTCATTGCCCTTTACACTAATGTTTTTGTTAGACTTCCTCCAGAACAATCATATGGCTCAAAGTCTCATAGAGGTAATACATTGAAACGTAAGCTGTGGAATGTCCTTCTCCACACTGCTTGGTAATTATTTAAGCTGCCATGTCAAAGTTTTGGAATCATTGTGGCTGGGGGATGGTTTTGTTCCCAGGTGACTTCAAGTTGAGGACAACATCCTGTAGATGTTAATGTCTCAACCACTGGAGATCTTTAAGCTCTACTGGGCATACCTGGAGGTTGTCTCTACTGGTGTCTTCAGTCTTACAAAGGGTGAGATCATGTAAACTGAGGGCTAATCAACCTGTTATGTCAATTTTTAGCAAACAATCTCTAAATGATTAATATATCTATGTGTAAAGCTGAGAAGAGAGTTGACCCAAATTTTATAGTATATAGAATGCAAGTCAAATTTTGTTTTGTGTTTAGTTAGACCCAAGTGAAGAATTAAGTTACCAAAATGGCCTTTTTTTATTAAATAAAAGCAACAGTAAAATTAATTTGAAAAAATAAAAGCAAAGAGTGAGAGAAAAACTGGCTCTGCAGAGGAAGGTTAGGCTGAGGAAAAAGCCAAAATAAAGAGAAAGCAGGGCGGGCTGCCATGAGGAAAGCCACAGTAGCACAGAGTAGCTTCTAAGTCCCTGGCTGTCCCTGGAGAAAACAAATCATGCTGTATGGGCAGCAGGGTGGGGTCCCGGATTCTGCTTCCTTCTCCCTCTTTATAGCAATTCCAACTGTGTTATCTTCTTGTATAAATAGAATGGGATGTGTTTGCCTATGTCAGAGAGAAGTCCATGTATATTTTTTTTAGGTGGATGTCTCTACATTTTTTGATAGGGTCTTACTGTATGGTTCAGGCTGGCCTTGAACTCACTTTGCAGCCTAGTCTGGTCTTGAACTCACAAGGGTCCTTTTGCCTCAGCCTCTCAAGTGCTGGGATTACAGGTGTTCATCACCACTCTCGGCTTTTTGCTTCGGTATTTAAGTAGTATCTTCAGCTTTCTGTCTCCAGATTGCCAATGACTAACGGTCTGCTTAAGAGTATGACTGTGAAAGAAAAAAAAAAAGTTTGACTGTGTCAAGGTGCCTAGAAAGCCATTGTGGTAAGAAAGAAAGTCACTCTTGGTGCAGTTACATGGGAGAGAAACAGCAATCTGAAAACCAAGTCTGCCTCCCTGGGAGGCTTAGAGTAGCTCTGTTTTTATTTATTTATTTATTTATTTATTTATTTATTTATTTATTTATTTATAATTTTTTTTTTTAGGACAAGGTCTCGCTAAGATCAGAATCTTAGTGATCTCTGTTTACAGCCTCCCAAATGCTGGGATTACAGGGGCACACCACCATACCCAGTCTCAATCACTGGCTCAGTGAGCCCCAGGGGCAGGGCTGGCACTGCAGGCCCAGGGATTGAACTCCCCACTCCTGCATCTATCTGCCTAAGCAGGTGCTCTAATCTGCTGAGCTATTTGGCCAGCTGTTTGGCTGACCTGGGGTTTTGCGTCAAGAGTCAGGGCCAACTACAGAAATATAGATACAAGACAAAAGCCTGATGTCCTTAGGGAACAAAGAGCAATAAACAGGGCCGGAGGAGAACTGTTCTTTCTCTTAAATCCCAGCAATCTGGAATTCAAGGTTGCAGATAACAGCTTCTCCTGCTTGCTTCTGCTGTTGTTTGTTCCCTTGCTTGAGATGTTAATTGATAATGCTGAAATCAATAGAGAGAGTAGTTTGTGTTCACCAAAGTAGCTATGCACATTCCTTAGCTTGCCTTTAGCCCTCAATAAATGTGAGATGTTTCTGAGGGCTCTCTTGGAGAGAGACTAATCTCAGTGAGACCTCTGATGAAGTGATTTTCATCAGGTCTTCTCTTGGTTTTCTTTCAACTTGGACTTATAACATGCAATAGGGGGGAACCCACTTGGGACCCCTGCTGTCTTTCTCTCAAACAGAAGCTTACTTTCCTCCAATAAATACATTCTACTTTTAACCTCCATTGTTTCCAAAAATTCATTCTTTGACTTTAGAGGACATGAACTCATACCAGATATGTAGCAGGTTGGGAATTTCTTGCCCCTGTATCATTTCTAGGTTTTCCACCAAGATCACTGGAATGTTGAATGTTTACAGAAGACCATGAAGGCTTCTTACCATACAATATGTATACCGTGTGCCTAGGAACTTGAAGTTTATGCAAAATGTGGAAAGAAAGAAGATGTTGTTCCATTTAATAAAGAACCAGAAAATAGTGAAAGATCCAGTTGTAGAAAAAGCTGCAAGGGGACTGAAGAAAGTGATGGTGACTTAGATTTTGTATTGATTTAGATCACACAGATGATGTCCCAGTGGATTAATATAATGTACATTAAAAGGCGTTCTGAGAAATAAAAGATGTCAGGGGTTGCAACCCGATTAGTCATTATTTTAGGATCCATCAGGTAGCACTTTGTCAGTGTTAAAGCTGCTGCCGAGGGTACTCTGAACTGGAGAATTTTACCTTTCAAGACTTGTTGATCCTATAAGCTAAGACTTGTAGATCTCGACTGTAAGGAACAATGACTCAGAGACCATGTGTGCAGAGTTAAGCAGGAACCTGGCCCAGAGGTGTAGGAAAGACAGATGCAGATGAAGGAAGGGACATCGTGCTACTGTCCTACTCTTTGTTACCACTGGTACCTAGAGGCCCAAGTGAAGAGTCAGTACATTTAAGCAAATGCAGCCATTCTAAATAACAAATCAAAAGTAGGAGTTTGGAGCTGAGGCAAATCAGACAAGCTGGGTGGGATGTCATAAAAACTATCATAGAGACCTAAGGGACATGCCCAGAACACAGGATCCAAAATGATTCTAAGGCTTCTGATTATGGTGTCATGTCTTCTCCAAAAGCCACCCTCTTACAAGGTTTTAGACTTGTTCACCACCCCAAAATCTCTTTGGATTTCATTGTTCAAGATATTCGTAGTTCAAGTCACAGCCCCTATCTCCAACTCTTTTCTTGTAGCCCACAGGTAGAGCTGAAAGTTCTAACCCTCTGACCCAAATCCTTTCTGGTGACTGTTTCCCTGTGGAGGCTGTTTAGGGCTCCCACCCTGAGTCCCCTCTGCAGCATGAGCTCAGGTAGGATGGGAAGGGTTGCACCGTGAATAACAAAAGGTACTCCTGCCTGTCAGGAAATTCCAAGGGTTTTAGGAACTCTGTGTCTGGATCAAGGAAGAAAGCTTAAATATTTGCTAAATGAAATGACTGGGAAGCCATTGTTTTGAACTAAATATCTGCCATAGCTCCTAACAGGTCAGAGTAGAATTCAAAATGGAGTCACCCAGGGTAAAGGCCTGCCATACCAAACCAAAACTAAGCTGTTTATCAGAGACCTCCAGAGCCCAGAGGAAAGTTTCCCAAACAGGTTAATTTCAATGGAGTGATAATTAAATACTCTCTGTTTTAATTCATTCTGTTTTGTTCTTTTAAGATGGCTTCTTGTTATGTTCTTCATGCTAGACCTACACTATGTACTCCATAGTTTGGCCTCAAACACTGGCCTTGAACTCTCACTGATTCTCTTGCTTCAGCCTCCCAAGTGTTGTTTTAATCCTTCTACAAAAGAAACGAGCTGAAAGAATTTGATATTAACCAAGAAAACACTTTTTTGTATTTGCACCCTGTATTCAATTTACACAGAAAGTAACTTTGAAATGACCAATAGTCTTTTTTTTTCTCTTTTTTTTTCTAAGCCCTTCTTTATCTACAGAACAAAATTCTTCTCAACTCATTAGAGCACCCTATAGAATGAGGTACTGTCCAAGTTCAGAATTAAAATTACAGTCCATTAAGACCTGTAAAATGAAGCCATTGTGGCACACGCTAGTAATCCAAGCATTTGGAAAGCCAAGGCAGGAGGATTGCCTCAAGTTCAAGGCCAGCCTGGACTACCTAGAGTTCAAGACCAGTCTGAACTGAATAGTGAAACCCTATCTCAAAAATCAAAAAGCAAAATCCTCTAAGAATAAAAAGAGTGGCAGGGGAGATGGCTAAGTGGAATAAGTATTTCCCTTGCAAGCACAAGAGCATGAGTTCAACCCCTGGTTCTACCAAAAAAAAAAAAAAAAAAAAAAAAGACTAAAAAAAAAAAAAGACAAATGCTCAAGGTTGCTTGGAGCTGCAGCAGCTGTTGTGGACAGTTTTGCGTGTTCTGTAGGCTGAGCTTCCGTGCCCTGTGGTGGTTGCTGCTGTGGGTAAGAGCATGTGGAAGGCTGGTGACAAGAGTCAGGGAATATAAAGATCAGAGTTCATTCAGATGAGTGAACACTGTCAAAAGAGGCAGCAGGGAGTTTCCAAGAGAAATTGTATAGCCAGACTAAGAAATTCGGGTGCTCTAAGGGAATGAAGGTGTCTGAAGGATCTGAGTTGACAAATACAGACATCTCAAAAGTCCATTTTTATTCTTGATCTGGGAACAGCTGCATTGTAACTGAAGTCATGAACTGTCAAGGCCTTTCTCCAAAGGCCCTTCAGACTTAGATAAGAACATCTGGTTTGACTCTTATTGAAAAGAAATTGGGGCCTCAGGTCATTAAAAGGGAAGTGTTTTGGATCCTTTTCATCTTGGCTGTTTCTGTAGGCACTTATGTGGTGTGGGCAGGGCGGGGCTACCATCAGGTGACTTGGGAGCTGCGCATTTTAACCCATTTGTCACCACAATTAATATTGAATGTCAGTATACCTGGATTGTAAAGGGTCTGTGAGCATAATTCGTTCTGGAAACATGCTTGTAACCCAAAACACATGTGTATTAAACCAAATTTCCCCCATAAGAAATTCAGATAAAATTGTACCAATAGTGTTTGGACAGGATATCAAGTCTGCATCTTCTACTACGAATAACTACTACAAAGACAACAATATGCAATGTTAATTATTGAAATTGTCCTACTATCCTATTTTGAAATTGTCTCATTGCTCTTTGTTTCTCAATAAAATTAATAATAATAATAAAAAAGAAATTCAGATGACTTTTCTACAACTCCAAAATATTCACATATAGGATTGGGGATACAGCTTAGCAGTACCTGGCAAGCACAAGGTCCTGAGTTTTATTCATTCATGTATAAAAATATTACAATACTTCTCAATATGGGGACAGATGCTTATAATCCCAGTACTTGGGAAGCTGAGACAGGAGGATCGCCATGAATTTAAGGCCAGCCTGGGCTACATAGTGACTTGAAGACTAACCTAAACTACATAGTGAGACTGTCTCAGGAAAAAAAAAATACTATATTCTAATGCAAAATAATAAAGCAAAATAAATTGTCTGCATTTCTTTGAAAACCATGGCTGCTGAGAGGGAGACACAAGAGAAGATCGTTATTGTGTAGGAAAAATTTTGCTATCACTGATGGAATCATTCATGCAACAAAGAAGGCTATACAACGAAACTTGCTTGTGCTTTCTTTCGAGGATTTCAAGTGACACTGTGACCCTGCACTGAGATTCATCACACTACTACAGCCTTATTCCTGTGGCAGTTCCTTAAACATTTTTGCAGTTTCCCATATTGTATTGATACCCCTAATCTCATTTGTTATTTTATTTTATTTTTGTGGGACTGGGAATTGAACTCAGGACCCTGCACTTGCCAGGCAGGTTCTTATTCTACTGAGCTATCTCCCTGGCCCCCTAATCTCATTTGAAGTGAGAGATCCCTCTGCCTTTTTCTGCTCTTCTGCAGGCAAAATCTCCTCCATAATTTGTTGCTGTTTGGGGACAATCACCCACAGTACTGAAGTGAGGATAGGGGACAGCAAAAGAACCACTGGCTCAATTGTAATGGTGTGACATTAATCATCACGCAGTACTTTCATTGGCAGACATCATTCATTTATTAAGTTAAAATTTACTAGAAATAAGTGCCAGTCTTTCAGAACAAGTTACTCACCAATCACAATTTCACTGTAGTTTGCTCTAATACGGATAGGCCTCATCCAATGTTTTAGACCTTTAAAAGGCCTCCTCTTCTCCATGATAAGGAGAATCTTTCCTACGTAATGGCCTTCACAGTGGCTTTTTCTCTTGCTTTTAGACTCAAACTGAGACATTTTGGCTCTCTTGGGATGCTCAGTCTACCCGGATTTAGACCAGGACTATACCACTTGGTCTTCTGATTCTCAAGCCCTCAGACAGGGGCTGTACCATTATCTCTTCTCAGACTCCAGGTTGCCAAACCACCACCTTATAGCACCTTATAGATTTTGAGACTTGTCAGTCTCTACAGTTACATTGTTGAAGAAAAACAGGCCAAATATGGGGAAAACAGAACCCCCTTAAAGGCTTAAGAGGCAGTTTATTACACTGGTGGACTTCTTTTTTTTTTTGTCTTTTTGAGACAGGGTCTCACTATGCAGTTCAGGCTTGCCTCAAGCTCGCTTTGTAGCTCAGGCTGGACTGGAACTCACAACAATCCTCCTGCCTCAGCCTTCTGAGTGCTGGGATTACAGGCATGCGCCACCACGCCCGGCTATACTGGTGGACTTCTGACTAGGCTCTCTTCTAAAGAATCAGAACCCTACCCAGTGGAGTTTCAGGGCTTTTCAAGGGAAAGTATGTAGGGAGGTACAAAGGCAGATGTATGACGGGACATCATGGACTGTTGGGAAGTCCGAGCATCTTCAGTTACATTGTAAGGCTATCAGTTGCACAAAGGCAGTGAAGAACACTCCATGCTACATTGCAATGCCACCGGCTACACCAAGGCAGTAAAATCAGGGGTTATAGAAAGAGAGGAATGTTTAGCTATCAGACTTGCCTGGACGTGTCTGCCGGTGTGGGCATTTTTGGTGAGCTTTCTTAGCAGGTCTTTATCTAAAATTTTGATTTTCTTTTAATATGAGGCAATTCCAGATAAATAAATATTAACTAGATAAGTAAATAATAATATGTAAGTAAATACACACACTACTGTGGTTTTGTTTTTTTTAACAAATCAAGCAAGAGCTACATCACTGAGCTGCATCCCAACCTTTGTCATTTTGAGATTAGATTTTCCTAAATTGCCCATGCTGACCTTGAACTTGCAATCTTCCTGCCTCAGTCTCCTAAGTAGCTTGGATTACAGCTATGCACCAATATGCTCAGATCACATTTCTTTGATTTGAATGCTTTTCCTTCCAAGCCTCATGCTAAAATTTAATCACAGTTTTAACAGTACTAAAACATGGGACACATAAGAGGTGATTAGGCCATAGAGCCTGTGCCTTCATGGATGGGCAAGACTTTCTCTTACCTTTGTTTTGGCATTCTATCACATTGTGACACAGATGAAGAAGGCCCCAACAACATGCCAGCATGTTGACCTTGGACTTCGTAGGTTCTAATACTATAAGAAATGAAATGCAACTCAGTCTGTAGTATTCTGCTATGACAGTAAAAAGTGGACAAACACACACACACACACACACTTTGGGTTGTGTTTTTCTAGAGAACCTTGACAAAGGTTAGGTTTAGTTGTTTGGCCAAACATCAGTGTGTGCACGTGTGTGTGTGTGTGTGTGTGTGTGTGTGTGTGTGTGTTGCTAAGAATAAAAGCTAGGGGCTGTGTGCATGCCAGACAAGGACTCTACCATTGAGCCATATGCCAGCTCTCAAGCACCAATCTAGATGCTGCTGTGAAGGCATTGATATTTTTTTAAATGACAGTATCTCAATACATAGTTCAGGCTGGCTTGAACTCACTATGTAGCCCAGGATGACCTTAGACTCACAGTGAGCCTCCCAAGGTCTGGGGTGGAAGTCAAGTGCCTGCACTACCCTGTTCTGCAGAGGTATTTTTTCTTTTTTTAGAGGTGACAAATACTTAGCTTTAATACTTATAGTTGGGGCCTCATCCAATCAATAGAAGGCCTTAAAAGAAAAGGTTGAGATCTTCTAAGGAGTAAAGAATTCTGCTTCCAGACTACAGCATTTGTGTCCATACCCTAATAGTTTTATTTGTCTCAAGAAGGCTTTGGTACCAAAGATGGTTCTATAAGAATAGAATTTTTATTTTTCAGACAGAGTCTCATTATATAGTTCAAGCTGGTTTTGAACTCACTGTGTAGCCCAGACTGGCCTTGAACTCACAGCAATCCTCCTGCCTCAGCCTCCCAAGTGCTAGGATTACAGGTGTGTATCATCATATCTGGCAAGAACAGAATAGTGAAGAGGAAGTTTCTGAATTGATTCTGGGTTTTGTGGATAATTCTGCAGTCTGATTAGATTTAAAGTCATCAATTTCTCTTTTTCCCACAGTGATGTAGTAATTAGGGTGTGGCAAAGCTGGCTGGGGAAATGAATGGAACTTGTCAATTACAAGACCCCATGCCAGGACCCCATAAGTAGAGTTTATGAACTTAAAAGAAGGCCTGATGCCATGGGGAGCTCCTATCATGAGTTCTCACAAGCTTTTTTTTTTTTTTTTTTTTTTGTATTTTTTAGTAAGGTTCTACAGAGTTTACAGGATTTTACTATGTAGATCTGACTCATAGGGATCCGCCTGTGTTCAGTCTCCCAAAGAGCTGAGATTACAGGCCTGCACCACCAGGCCCAGTCACCAGCTCAGTGCACCCTGGGGGTGGGGCTGGCCCGGCATGTTAGGGATGAACCCAGGCTGCTGAGTCTGCTTAACAGGCACTTTAATCCACTGAGCTATTTGGCCGGCCCATGCATGAACTCTGATTTCTGCTTTTAATCTTTTTCTCTTTGCTTGCCCCAAGGCTACCCTATAAAGGTGGTTTCTTCCCTCACTTTTCAAGTGGTCTTTTAGCATGATGTTTGATTTGTCTCATCCAGTTCTTGAGATAAGCAAGATCTGAAATATTTTTTATTTGGTGAGCCATTTCTAAAGGAACTACATGACAACAGTATAATGTAGCACTGGAGACATGAAATATCACCATTGGGTATTCTTAATCTAATACTTCAAAAAGACAAAATATAAAATCACCACATATTTAATATCTTAAGCATTCTTGTCAAGCTTATGAGTATGATGAGATTGGTCAGTTGCTTCTAATTATGCTCAGAAAAATAAAAGAACAAAAGGATGAGTTTTATGGATTCAAGTTTCCAGCCCAAGGGCCACATAAAGTGAACTGAAAGGTTCTTTGTCTGCCTGAAAGAAACCCTTCTGTTCTGCAGTTACCAACCTAAATCAAAGACAGAGTCTCAGCCTGCAACTTGCTGGAATAAATTGCTACAGCTTATATCTAGATGTCCCCCAGGGTCTCAAGTGTTCATAGACTGGGCTTTTTTTTTTCCAGCTTACAATTTTTATGTTTCTTCTTTATTTTTCCATAATTTCATTGAAAAACAAGTATAGCAATGAGACAGTTTCAAATCAAATTAGTAGGACAGTTTCAATAATTAATACATTGCATATTGTTTTCTTAGTGGTTATTTGTTGTGCATGATGCAGACATGATATTCCATTTACAAACACTATTAGAACAGATCCCTCTATTCACTGAATTAAGAGAATATAGCTGTATATCTATCTTAACTATTTTGAATCTACAGATACAAAATGGTCATTCAGAGACTTGATCAGAACCCTGTCTTGTCTCTATTTCTTGTGTCTTCCTGTCCCGTTCTTATCCCCACTCCCCCTCTAGGGTCTACATGGACTTGCCTGCGGGTCAGGTCAAGTTCCGGGCAAGTGGTGCCCAATGTGGGACCCCAAGTTCCCCGAGGACGGGGGATCAGTGAGGTACACTGTTCGTGAAAGCCGGCATAGAAGTTAGAAAAGAGGATGTCAACGCGGGAACCTGCTGCATTTACTCAGGGCTAGAGAATGCTAACCGACCTATTTGGGTACCAGGGTGTAATGTCAGGCTGTACCATGGAGCCAGATCTAAAGAAGTTAACAGCGACCAGGCTAGATCCAGCCCGGGGCCTCCTCAAGGAACTGACCAAATAAAAATATGAGGTCTAAATAGGTGACAAACATGTAAAAATAATTAAGTTAAATTTTTTCAGTGTTAAAAAAATTTTTTTTCAGTGTTGTCAAAAAATACAAAATATACACATCAATTATAGATGAAAGATTTCATTCCAAGTTTTTCTAATAAGAGATCTCTAATAATTGATGAATAACAAAATCTGACTAGTCTACTTATAAAATTTCTAAAGCTTATAATACAATTGCTATAATTTAATTTGGCCAAATATCTGAGTGCACTCTTGATTTTTTTTAAGGGGTTTATGTGTCTGTGTGTTTATGTGTTTGTGTGTCTTTGAATAAACAGCTGTTTCTTTTTTTTCTTTTTTTGATATTTGTTCCAAATATAATTTGCGATACAGACTTGAAAGCATGCTTTTTCCTGAATTAACAGCCTTAAAGTGATATTAAAATTGTTTATATACATAGTAAGGTTTAAGCTAATTAAATAAAAATTCCTTAGAGCGAAAAAAATTGAGAAGAGTCCAATTAATGGATAAGAGGTGTGGCCAACCTTTTTATTCATTATTGAGGAGCTCCAAATAATCTCAGTAGTCTCTTAGGAGACACTTTAAATAAGTAGAGATAATTGGTTAAAAGTGTTATACAAAGCAAAAGAAAATATTTAAGTATATCAAAATGTCATCAAGATTGTCTTACTACAATGTTCTATATGGTTTTGATTTCTAAATGTCTATAGAAATGTGTAACTTGTCTGTTATCATTCTATAGAGACATATCAATGGGTAATTATAAAATGAGCTAATAAAAGCTTTAAAAATGCTTATGAAACATAAAAAGGGGGAATGGTACCCACAAGGGGGTCGCCTAGAAATATTTTATTTCATTCCTTATTCATCCTCAATTTTTTAAATTTGGATGTCAATGGATAATCAATAGCTACTCACAAAGCCCTTAATGTCTCTAGCCCTGATTTGGCTAAAGATTGTTGGCTGTGCGTGACCTTAGGCACCCCCATGCCCCTCGCTATTCCTTTAAATTCTACCTCACATAGCATTGTAGATCTCAAAACCCAGAATTGTAATGCTGGCCTCCCTTTTAGGGTCCAGCCTGTGGCCTTCAAGAGCTCTCTCTGGGTGCAAAGAAGCACCCATAATGATAGCTACACTGTTGATGTTGGATTTGTCACTTTCACCAGCTGTAGTCAGATATCCAACTATAGTAACCTTATTTGCCAAAAAAAGGGGCATGTGTTTGTATGTGGAGGAAGTCTAGCCTTCACATACTTGCTTGCCAACTGGACAGGGCTATGTGTCATGGCTACCTTGTTGCCTGACATAGATGTCATATCTGGAGAAGAGCCCGTGCCCATTCCTAGCTTTGACTAAAAGAACAGTTCAGCTCATCCCTTTGTTGGTAGGACTAGGAATTACAGGAGCCCTGGGAACAGGTACAACAGGATAAGGGGTAGCAGTGCATTCTTATACTAAACTGTCTAATCAGTTGATCGACGATGTAGAAACATTGTCTGGTACCATCCAAAACATCCAAGATCAGATAGGTTCTTTAACGGAAGTAGTCTTGCAGAATAGAAGAGGTTTAGACCTCTTAACAGCAGAACAGGGAGGGATCTGCTTGGCTTTACAGGAATGCTGTTGCTTCTCCACAAACAAATCCTGCATTGTTCGAGACAAAATAAAGAGACTTCAAGAAGATTTTATAAAGAGGAGGAGAGAGCTATTTGATAACCCCTTTTGGGGTGCATGGAATGGAACACTACCCTATGTCCTCCCCCTATTGGGACCCTTGATTGGACTATTAATGCTTCTATCAATAGGACCCTGTCTTTTCAATAGGCTGATGACTTTCGTTAAACAACAATTGGATGCCATTAAAATGCAACCCATACAGGTCCATTACCATAGAGTTGAGATGGCTGATAGAGAAAATTATAAAGAGCCCAAAAGAGCTCACTATGATGATGCCCAATCTGGGTAAAAGTGATTTTCTCGCCTTGGCGAGATGGGCTGGATAGCCAGAGATGGGCAACTAGAAGCTCACACCTGTCACCGACCGCCACCTAAGACAGGAGCTGGGCCATTTGCTGCCCTGCCTTCCAATGACAGTTAAGGTTTGGTTCGGTCCCGTGTGAAAGCATCTTGACCCAAGACAAGCACAGTCCCCTCAAGGAATGATGGCCTCTTAAAAATTAAAAAAGGGGGACCTGTGGGAAACCTGTGACTGGTATCCATTTTATAATAGTCTCAGCCATATTCTTAAGTTTCCATTCCTCTGCTGAGTTAAGATCTTAATTCTTCTTACCCCACCTATTTCCTTGTAAGTCTCCTGCTACGCCCCAGGGGTGGGACTTCCCATCATTGCCTGGTTGCCTAGTTACTCCCGCCTTTTACCCACTGATGTCATTTCCCTATGCCTCCACTATATATACCCAGAGTTTCTTCTGAATTTAAAAAAAAAAAGGTCATTCAATTGCATCCCCTTTTTTTGTTCAGTTTTGTCATTTAAATATTATAGGTGTGTGAACTCAGCAAAATATTGCAAAATAGTCCAGTAGTCCATAATAGTATTGAGTTTTCCGTATGTCTGGCAATGTTAGAAGTTGTTGGCTAGAATCTTTTACAGCTCAGCATAATAATATGGCTTTACTTCTTATACTTCATTTTTATACTTTTCTGCTGGATGGTTAAGAGCAAGATAAAGCAAGACCTATGTAACAAGAATTATAGCTTTTTTATCTAATTAATGTCAGTTAAATCGAGGCTGGGTTTTTGAAGGTGAATGCATTGTGGAGCATGATAGCTGATTTGCTGTTAGGAGGGGGGTTCTATTTGGAAGAGGTGTGTCACTGGGGGGCATGACCTGGAAGGGTCTATTGCATCCCCACCTCCCCCCTTGATGCCCTCAGTCTGTGAGCGGCCATGAGGTGAGCAGCTTTTCTTCCACCACACTCCTCTGCTGTGGCATCGTGACTTGGAACCAGCCAACTGTGGGCTATAACTTGAGCCAGATGAGCCTCTCCTCCTCCCAGTTATGGATACTGGGTATTGTGTTCCACTAATTTGAAAATGACTGAGACATATAAATTTTCATCTTCACAGGACATTTGCTTTTTTTTTTTAATTTTAAGGAAGGGTCTATAGGTGTTCAGAGTCTCACTGTTAGATCAGACTTGTGGTGATCCTCCTGTTTTCAGCCTCCCAAGAGCTGAGATTACAGGCGCATGCCACCAAGCCCAGTCCAGTTGCCATCTCAGAGCACTCCAGGGAGGAGGGCTGGCACAGCAGGCCCACCCACGGATCAAACGCCCAGCCCCTGGGCTTGCTTGCCGGCACTTTAATCCACTGAGCTATTTGGCCATCCCAACAGATGCTATTAAAGTGAAAACATCAATGGGCAAGAAATAGGGTCCTGAAAATTGGAATAGGAATGAACTTCAGGTCACTAAATCCAAAATACTGCTGAGTCTGTTTGCCAGGAGGTGGCTCCATCTGAAGAAATTAACTGCGCTTTGCATAAAGAAGCTATAATGACGCCCACATTCAAGCTAGTTCCCCTGAAAGACAATGCTGGTTCTTCTCTAGACCACCCCTACTTCCCTGTAGGTCCTGCAAGATGAGGTGCACAGTGTGATGTCTGAGGAGGTATACAACCCTGCAGAAGTGCATGATCTTCCCCAGCGCATACAGGGAAGACCAAGGGAATGTGTGCAGGAATAGGTATGAAAGCCACCAGATAATCATAATCAGTCAGGCTACTGCAGCAGGTTGGCTGCAACAGGGACTGAAAGATGGTCCGCACTAAACAAGGGCTGGAACTGCCTTGGTAACCGCAGAGGGATTCAAGGAGGTCGAAACGTTGAACAGATTTATCCCATGAAAACTGCCCATCACCATGGGAGGGTTCAGAGCACAGTGAGAATTCACACACAAGGGGAGGCACAGTGTCCCAGAGAAGCACTGCAGTCATTTCCTCTATAAATCAGAAATGGCCGGATGAAAGGCTGTTGCAGTGTTGGGAAGTATAGGTACAAGAGTTAACTAGAACCACAGAAGTGTGGGGGAAGCAATTGGTGGTACCTTCTTTTTCTTTTTGGTCAATATAGGGGAGTGAGTCCTGGGTTTTCTCACTAAGCTCTAAAACCAGCCCTGTTTTAATAATACTTTTTTTTGGGACAATGTCTCACTATATCACTAAGTTGCATGGACTGGGCTCAACCTTGGAACTCTCCTGACTAGCCTTTCAGGGCGCTGGGAGTACCGATGCACACCACCACACCCAGCTCAAATAATGGTACAGTATGTAATCACCCAGGTAAAGTGTGCACGGTTACTATAATGAATAGTAGACAAACCGGACCTGGAGGCACACACCTGTAATCCTAGCACTCATGAGGCTGAGGGAGGAAGATCGCTGTGAATTCGAGGCCAGTCTAAGCAACATAGTGAGTTCAAGACCAGCTTGAACTACACAGTGAGATCCTGTTTCAAAAAAACAAAAACAAAAACAAACAAACAAAAAAAAAACAGAACAAAGAAAATATAGTGTAGGGTAGAAGCAAAGGACCAATCTTTATGGTCTCGCTTTTGGAGATCTATGACTTTGTTGGCTGGTTATGATGTTTTTCTTTTGTTTGTTTGTTTTGTTTTTTTTGTCTTTTTGAGACAGGGTCTCACTGTGCAGTTCAGGCTGGCCTTAAGCTCACTTTGTACCTCAGGCTGGTCTCGAACTCACAACAATCCTCCTGCCTCAGCCTCCCTAGTGCTGGGATTACAGGCCTGCGCCACCATGCCCGGCTTGGTTATGATGTTTCTTGAAATAAACTAAGTTGTCTCAGCAAGTAAGATAGACTTGATCTCTATAATTGAAACTATTCCATATCGACTGAACCAAATTGTAGCTTGAATAGAATAAACCAGGATCATGACCCCACACTTAGTTTCCATACCTGAGACAATTTACAGACTTGCCAGCCTTAGAGTAAAAAATAAGGCTTAGATTCAGAGCAGGGGACAGACTTTTTTGGAACCAGGGATTGAACTCAGGCCCTTGCGCTCACCAGGGAAGGGCTTATTTCACTGAGCCATCTCCCCAGCCCCAAAAATAAGGCTTAGAGAAGGATCTAGTAGAAAGATTTTGCTGTTACCAAAACTTTATTTTGTTCATTTCAGCCTTTCCTAGGGAGATCTATGGCCTTATACCAATGTGACCATGACTCTGTGTCTTACTCAGCAAGTGGCAGAATTTCCACATTGACCCCCTGGCCTACAGACTGAGGCTCATTATAGTGCAAAAGCTACATAGCCTGAACTGTAAAACAAGACCCTATCTCAAACAAAGAAGTTAAATCTCTAAGGGTTCAAGCTGGTTAAATGTGATTCTGGGTGAAGTTAAATTGCTGTACTGACCTTTTTCACACCTAGAAAAAGGCACAGTACCTTCTCGGCCTGTTTGGACTTGGAGACCACATGTTCCTAACTTATATTTGCTACTGTGATCGGGGGAGAAAAACAAGTGAAAGCTTTGCAGCAGACGCAGGCTGCTCTGCCTTGGACTGTAAGATCTAGCAGGGCCAGTGGTGTTTAAAGTGGCAGTGGCAGATAGAAACACTGCTTGGTGCTTCTGGTAGGTTTCCTGGGAAGATTATAGTGCAGGTCCTTATAGGTTTTAATCATCATCTAGAGAACTGCTCTTTCTGAGACTCTGGGCTTGCCTTCAGGCCTCAGCATATAATGAATGCTTAATCATAAGCCTTTATGATTAAGTCAAGTTATCTCACAGCCTGAGTTGGCCATTATGAGCTAGTGTTGTCTGACTTATTAAGTCATAAAATTGGGCTTGGATGGTAGCCATTCATCATCAAGTGGAAGTGATACATATGAGACCAGCCTTGCCAGCCGTGAAGGCTCAAGTAAGTTATGAGAGTAGTGATCCAGTGACCCTGTTTCCCATATCTGCTGCACTTCTTCTTCCCAGCCCACAGTTGTGGTGTCAAGGGAGGGCCTTTTAACCAGCTATATGAGAAAAAGAGAAGCTTTGGGCTTGTTCTACACAAAATTTTGCGTAACAGTCAGATGGCAGTGGACAGCTGCTGCACTGTCACCCTTTTCTGGGACATCCATGAAGGACAGTGATACAGAGAAATCTTCCAGTAAGCAGGACTTTAAGCTGGGTAACTATTCATTTCCCTTACAGGGAAAAATGGAGAGGCATATGATTGTACACTAATTTATGGGCTGTGACTAGATGGGAAGGGACTGTATTCATAAATATCATGACAAGGAGATCTAGAAAGGAGGTAGGTAAGCAGATCTCCTTAAAAAAAAACCAAAATTATAGAGATACTTGTGTCCTATGGGAATTTTTAGCAAAGAAAATCCTCAGCAGAGGAGGATTTAGTAACTACAAGGACTCAGTGTTCTACTCTGGATAGCGTTTAGTGTCATTCCCCAGCCACTCCTGTCATTGTCCAGTAAGCTCATCAACTCATGGGCAAAGTGGCAAGGAAGGAGGCTTTGCGTGGCTTGGCAATGTGGATTTCCACTTCCTGGTCAGACCTGGCCACACCACTGCTGAGCTTGCAGTCTGCCACAGCTGACGCAACACTGGATCCCCAGGAGAAGGAGATTCCTTAGAGCGATTTGTCACCTACCTGCAAGCAGGTTGATTACACTGAGCTTCTTCTATCATGGAATAGATAGACACGTCCTCTGGAAACAGTTTGTCTTTCTTCTTATATGACACCTTATGGATCTCAGGGTGGTCTGTACAGCCTTCTATTTTTTTTTTTTGGTGATACCAGAGATTGAACTCAGGACCTTGTGCTTTCCAGGCAAAACCTTATTCTACTGTGTATAGATTTCTGATTGCTTAGCATCAATGAAGGTAGCAGAGAACCTAAGCTCATGAAATTCATTGTTCTTAATGTGTCCCTTATCACTGTGGGGCAGTCAACTTGAAACAACAAAGCAGCTCTGGGGGCCGGGGAGATGACTCAGTGGAATAAGCACTTCCCTGGCAAGCTCAAGGGCCTGAGTTCAATCCCTGGTTCCGCCAAAAAAAGAACCCATAAAACAAAGCAGCTCTACAGAGTCGGCTATAGAACCTGTTAGGCAGGGCTGAGACAAGGTTCTGTGCATGCTCTGAACCCATGACCAGTGTATAAAATGACTTCTAGCATGCCCAGGAGTCTAGGCCTGGACATATGAATGGCATTATTCCTCAACTGTTAACAAAATTTTGCTTTCATCCTCACAGTCTCACACTCTGACTGTCTATAGGTCAGGACAGGGCCTCCACGGGGCCGGAAGTTAAAACTACCACTTAGCCCACTTGGATTCCTTATGCCTCTGAGTCAACAGGCACAGATGGGAGTCACTGCAGTGGTTGGGGCAACTGATCCTGACTACCAAGGGGACTGGCCCGAGCTCCACCACAGGGCTGGGAAGAGTATGTCTGGAATTCCAGAGGTCCCTTAGGGTGTCTCTTCAGTTACCACACCCTGGAGTTAAAGTTAATGCAAAACTATAGCAACTCAATTTAGGCAGGACTACTAATGGCCCAGAGCTTTCAGGAATGAAAGTTTGAATCACCCTACCTAGTAAGGAACCACAACTGTGGTAGCTGAGAGGCTTGCTGCCCCTAAAGGAAATGCAGAATGGGTAGTAGAAGAAGCTAGTTATAAATACAAAGTATGGCATATGACCAGTTATGGAAACAAAGACTGTGATTATTAGTATTTTTTGTTATTTTGTTAAGAATATGTTTGAGTATATTTACATCTATTTATTATTTTATCTTTTTCCCTTCCCTCTTCCATCCTTTATCATATAAGATAAGCTGGATTTACCTTTTTTTAATTTTTTTTATCTTTTGAGACAGGGTCTCATGCAGTTCAGGCTGGCCTTAAGCTCACTTTGTAGCTTAGGCTGGTCTGGAACTCCCAACAATCCTCCTGCCTCAGCCTCCCGAGTGCTGGGATTACAGGCCTACGCCACCACGCACGGCTTGGATTTACTTTACACAATAGCATTTGAGAGCCGGGCATGGTGGCGCATGCCTGTAATCCCAGCACTCGGGAGGCTGAGGCAGGAGGATTGTTGTGAGTTCGAGACCAGCCTGAGCTACAAAGTGAGCTTAAGGCCAGCCTGAACTGCATAGTGAGACCCTGTCTCAAAAAGACAAAAAACAAAACAAAACAAAACAATAGCATTTGAGTTACACAATGTGAAGGAGAAGAATGAGCATTGCTCAAGGCCTTAGCCTTCTTCTGAGAAAAAGGTGTGTGAAGGATAGTTGTACCACAGAAGATCCAGAATAACCTCGTTATTGGTTTTGTTTGGAGATTAACTACGGTTTGAAAAGCATGTACATATGGCAAGTGTCTTAGTTACTTTTCTTTAGTTGCTTAAACAGCAAGAACTGACACCCAAAATTAAGAAAAGTTTATTTAGCTCACAGTTTGTGGAAGTTTCAGTCCATAATCAGCTGGCTCCAAGGCAGAATGGCATGGCATAGAGGCAACAGTTCGAGGTGGCAGAAAACAGAAAAACAACAAGAGCAAAAAAAAGAAAAGAAGAGCAAGTCAGGTTTTTCTCTCTCATATTGTAAGCAGGCCATCCCCACAGGAGGTGGGTGTAGCGCTCACCCCATTCTATGCCTTCCTGTCTACAGGCTCAGAATGTTTGCTGAGTGAGGACCCTGGCCCTTCTAGACTTCAAGTTGAAGTTAACAAGGGGTTGGGTCAGTTATATCTCAGCTTGATTAGGCTACGGTGCCCAGCAGTTTGGAAACACCGGTCTAGGTGTTGCCAGGAAGGTACTTTTTGGGTGTAATTAGCATTTTGTTTTTGTGTGGGGTTTCACTACGTAGCTATGATCCTCCTGTTTTCTGCCTCCCCAGTGTTGGGATTATAGGCATGCGCCACCATGCCCGGACTCCATCATGGTGTCAGCGAGCCCAGGCATGGCCTGGGATCCAACCCTGGCCCCTGCACTTACCTAAGCAAGTGCTTATTCTGCTGAGCTATTTCACCAGCCCTGTGATTAGCATTTAAATCAGCAGACCTTGGTACAGCGGGTGAGCCCTGGCAGTGTGTGTAGACCTCATTCAATCCAGCCTGCCTTTGGAATCAGTACTTGCAACCCCCACTTCTAAGGACATTTGCAGCCTGACCAACTGCTGGACAAGCTTCAGACACAGCTCCCACAGCCGGATGAGCTGGTGGCTTGAAATAAATCTCAATATTTCACGTTTTTCTTAAAAGCCATGACCACAACCCCTTCTCAGCAATTAATATAACAATAAACAAAAAAATGCACAAGGAAATTGAAGACTTGACAACTTGATCTAAGTACTACTTAACATGGCCTAATCATACCCAAAGACTCACCTCTTATACCACTGCCTTGGGGATCAGGTTTCAACATATGAATTTTTGGAGGAACACAAATATTCAGGCTATAACCAATGACATATTTCCAGTGCCTTTTAGAGCTGCTGTTGCCAAACCTGCTCTTGGGTTTTGTGCTGTGGATTTTAGCTTTATTTGCTTGTTTTCGTTTTTGTTTTGCTTATTTCTCTGAATTTTTGTTAATGGCAGTACAACTTGGCTTAAAGCATCATAGTAATCATTCGTTCTTTCTAAATAAATTATCTAGTCTGGTTCCAGGTTTATCCTGACATCAATTGCTCATGCTTTTTCCTTCTTATACATTTCTAGGACTTCTACCCTTTATATTACCCTCTTCCTAGATTATGATGGTGACCTTGAAATTAAGTCCCATATATTGCTCTCCAAATTAATTTTCACTTTGATACTATAGTATATCTAAGTCATTTAAGCCTACTCCATGCATTTCTTTTATAGCTCCTCATGCACGTGCCACGTCACCAGGTTGGTTGGCCCAATTTGTATTTCCTGCTGTCCTGCATATCAGATGCACTTAGAGCTTCACGTTTAGTTGGCATCCTCTTGTCCATGTAGATTGGCATTGCAGAGTCAAGGACAAGGACTGCAGAGCTGGGAGGGCTGGCAGTTGTGGCATAAGCTATGCTTATGCCAGGAGTCACGAGTTCGTTGGACATCATCTAGAAATGATAACTTTTTTAATGCTTTGATTTCAAACTTGCGACTTCTATAATGTGGAACAATGCAATACTGCTCTTTTAAGCCATCTTTTAAAATATTTTTATGGAGGACCTAGAAAATTAATATAAACCTGTAGACATAAATATTACTATTATTAATATTATTATTATTTGTATTTTAGGGAAGGGTCTATAGGGGTGTTCAGGGTCTCACTACTAGATCAGACTCATAGTGATCCACCTGTTTACAGCTTCCCAAGAACTGGGATTACAGGCACATGCCACCATGCCCAGTCTTATAAATATTATTAATGATAGTACATTTCTCAAAATCCCAGTGCCAGTTGGTGAATGGAGAAAACTTACTCCATAAGATCATATCCATTGAACACACACACTCTCTGTCTCTTATTTTTTTTTCTGTATTTAGGGTAGGGTGTATGGGGTGTTCAGGGTCTCACTATGTAGACAAGATTCACAGTGATTCTCCCATTTTCAGCCTCCCAAGTGCTGGGATTTCAGGCCCAGGCCACCGTGCCCAGTTGAGTCCCAGCCGCTGCACTCTGCCCAAGCAGGCGCTTCAGTCTGCTGAGCTATCAGGCCAGCCCAATCTCACTCTTAAAACTGATGGAGGTGAAGACAAAAGCTAAAGAAACACATATGTACTTCTCAGTAGAATTAAAATCATTGCATTGTTAGAATGTTTTAAAGTTGAAAAATTAAATCAGGATGATGGCAGAGTGGGGAAGAGCAGAGAAAGCCTCTATGAAATTTGGGGTCCAGATGCTGGAATTTAGCAATGTGAGGAAGAGAAAGAAGGAAGCAGTGTTCCAAGATCCAATAAAAATTAAACAAGCATTGAAGCCTGAGTGGGAGAATGGAGAGAGACACCTCAAAGGAGAAGAAGTATAGCAGAATTTAGAGAAGAATCACTCTTTCTCTTACGCTTCAGCAGTTCTTTCTTGCACCCCTCCCCCCTTCTCTGTAACCTCTGACCACTGCCACAAACAGTGCTAATATCTACCCTTCTTCTATTCATGGACTCCTGTAATGTCCTGGGTTCTCAGGAATCAGGAATCTTTTTACCTTCAAGGCTGACTGACCTCTGCTCGATACTCATAAGGTAGGCAATCTTGTTTTCTATAGACCAAGCCTACTTACATCCTGGGATCTACTTTCTTTCAGGAGATCCAGATAAATCTGATAACTATGTTTCAGTAAACAGAATCTGTGGTTTCCCAGAATTCCTAAAATCTATCTTCATTGAAGGATAAATTGTAAACTATTGCTGAGTAAATCATTGCCTATTACCTCGGCTTCTGTAACCTCACTTGTACCCCCTTCCTGTTTCATGCCAATCCTCTCAACAAAATGTATAGAAACGAAAACTTTTCCTTTGTTCAGGGCTCGGCCTTTTAGACATGTGTCTTACTGAGCCAGGTGCACACCTAATAAAACCTCCTGATTCACCTTCAGTCTCACAAGTCCCTTGGCTTCTGCAACAGAAGAAGGTGCAAGTGGCACTTTCTCCCTGTACCCTGACTCACTGTGCGGGAGGGGCAGCCTGCAGATGCCCAGTGACTACTGGAAATGCCGGTGACCTCCACAGGGAGACACAGCAGTGGAATGGAGCAGTGGACATGGCAGGTTGCAGGGGCTGCTGAACTGTTTGCCCAGGAGAGAGCAATTGTAGCCATCTTGGAGAGGAGTCAACGGAACTTGAAACTCAGAGAAGCCTCAGGCTGGCTCCACCTAGTGGCCGCCGGTGTCAGAGTGAGGTAAAACTTCGTAGGGGGTCAAGGAACTGAGATCAAGCTGGCATGGAGGCACATGAAGTGTTGCAAGCTGCACAAATTGAGTTTCAGCCTTACAACTGCAGTAAACTAGCCTGAACTTTAGTGGAACTAAAGTGCAGGCTTACTGGGATTATCCACTACCCCACTGTAAGTCTACGGGTGGCTTGCGAGATTAATTAACATGGATCTGGGCTCTGTCTCCTCACTTTGCCTACCAGGGACAATGGACTCTCCTACCTTGGAGATTTCTAGTTCATCCTGGAATTCTTGGCTGAGTCCTCGATCTCAGGAGGACTGCAAGAAGCTAGGCGGTTTCAGACAACTTTGCCTGCATGGAACATGTCACTGTCCTCCTCAGGAGACGAGGATATCTTGGGATATTTTAGATGTATACAAGAAGTACCACAAGAAATCAAAATTGGAATCTCATTAAAAATTTGCATAGCAAAAGAAACCACCAAAAGAGAGAAGAAATGTTGGCGTCTTGGCCTAACCTCAGTCTCCTAAAGAAGTGGACGATGAGGCTGGCCAAATAGCTCAGTGGATTAAAGCACCTGCAAGCAGGCACAGGGGCTGGGGGTTCGATCCCCAGGCCTGCTGTGCCCCCAGGGTTGCACTGAGACAGCGATTGAGTCCAGGCATGAGCCTGTAATCCCAGCTCTTGAGAGGCTATAAATAGGCTACAAGTCTGATCTAGTAGCGAGACCCTGAACACCCTGGATCCTTCTCCACCACCCTGCCCCCCCTAAAAAAATAGTGGATGGCTTAAATGAGAGAGACCAGTAGGGTAATTTTTAGAGTTCCAGAAAAATCAGACTGAACTATTTCTCAGGGGTAAAGACAAACATCTCCACTGGACAATTCATATTTATTTGGTTTTCAGACAAGGGAAGGGGATACTGAGGCAAGGCAGGAACTGAGCAGGACTTTGGGAGTCAGCCCAAAGACTTTGCCAAGCAGTAAATTTTACCAATTAAGAAGACTGTGATGTCTAAGGCTGACAGTTTCATTGCTCTAGACTAGGGAGTGTCAGTAGCCAGTGTCCTTGGCTGCTTCTAATGTGGTATTATCCTAACTTCATAACACTGGGCATATACTTTTTCCCCAACACAGCCAGAGGTCTCTGTGTTCAACATCTCACCATTTACAGCTCAATCTCCAACAATGCGAGAACTCATAGTGCGAGGAAGACTTTTTGCTAGCTGTTTCTCAGACAAAGGACTAATATCTAGAATATATAAAGAACTAAAAAAATCACAACCCACAAATTTAAATTTAATTTTTTTCAAATCCACAAAATGGGCATCTGAAATGAATAGACACTTCTTGGATGAAGAAGTAGAGGTGATAAAAAAATATATGGAAAAATTCACTATTCAATATCACTCTTCATTCAAGAGATGCAAATTAAATTGCATCTCACTCTAGAAAGAATGGCTACCAACAAGAAATCAACAAAGGACCAATGGCTGTGGGAAAAAAGAAACCCTCTTGTACTGTTGGTAGGAGTATAGACTTGTACAACCACTGTGAAAATCAGGGTGGAGATTCCTCAAAAAACTACTACTAAATGTTCCATTTTACCCAGATATTCCCCTTCTTGGTATCTTTCCAAAAGAATTAAATGCATCACATTACAGCAATATACATGCACCCTTGTTTATAGCAGAACAGTTTATAATGGTTCAATCTTAGAAACAACCAAAATGCCGATCAACTGGTGAATGGATAAAAAAGATATGGGATTTTTATACAATGCATAAATCAGGATAAGTTTGAGATATTTCTAGCTAAATGGCTGCGCTGTGAGACCTAACATAAAATCCATATGACATACATATTTAAAAACTGCACTGTTTCTCTGGTGTGAGAAACCAAAGGTGTAAATAAGGACCAATATATATAATAGATATTGGGAAATGGTAAAAAAAAAAAAAATGTTCAAATGAGTAGTGGAACGAGAAAAGGGAAGATGGAAAAAAGGATTAAAGGAACAAGGAAAGAAAAGATAGGAAAACTGGAAAGAAAGCTTTGTAGCTAAAGAGGGGAAGAGAGGTTAAAAAGAGGGGAGGGGAATGAGGCAAAAAGAAGAATCAAGGTATATAATGCATAGGTACAAATTCCTGAGGATGAATGTGAGCATTATCTATATTACAAAATTGTAATATAATAAATACATATTATATATTATATTATATATCTTATATTAGCATATTATATTATTAATATTATGATATTAATATTGGTTATTAATATATTATATTTTATTTATATATTATATTTCTATATTATGAATAATAATTATATTATTATAAAAGACTACCAAATAGTGAAAATTCAACAAAGAGAAAAATTAAACCAAGGAGAAAAAATATCTAAAAATTTAAAACCATTTATTTAAAGCTGGTATTTATAAGATACCTACAGAGAAATGCTGAAATATGTTTAAATTATCTATAAACATCATGGATGTCTACAGATTTCTTCAAAAACGTATTTTAAACCAGGCATAGTGGTGCAAGCCCATAATCCCAACACTCAGGAAGCTGAGGCAGAAGGATCTCAGTGAGTTTGAGACTAGCCTGGGCTACCTAATTCAAGACCAGTCTGAAGTGCATAGCAAGATCCTGCCTCAAAATAAAACGGACTTTATTTATTTATTTAATTTTATTTTTACCACAAAACTCATCTTTACTTCATTTTTTAAAAATTATTTAGTTCAGGGTCTACAGGTCTTACTATACAGATCAGACTTGTAGCGATCTTCTCATTTTCAGCCTCCCCCGTGCTGGGATTACAGGCTGCACCACCACACCCAATCTCAACCTCAGTCTCAGCACCTCTGGGACAGGGCCAGCATGCCGGGGATGGAACACTGGTCCCTGAATATCTTTACTTCAGATGTCACACCTAAGGTAGTTTTCACACACGACAGAGTGTTGTGTACACAACTATCGCTTACACTGATAGTATGTGTTTTGCTTTCCTGTCCTCTTTGGTGGGACATACTTGACATGTTGATGGTCTGCCTGTGTTCTAGAAGGTTCTTGTGATTCTCACCTGTCTGTTCACTGCACTGCTCCTGAATTCTTTTGTGGAGTATTTTTTTTTGGTGGAACTGGGGATTGAACTCAGGACTTTGCACTTGCAAGGCAGGTGCTTATGCCGCTGAGCTATCTCTCTGGCCCTATTTCTGCATATTTTGTGCTTTTTATTTTCTTTGTAAATGATGACACTGTTTATGTCTGTCATGAATCGAGTAAACCAACCACTGGCCAATGCTCCGTTTTGAGTGACATCACAGTTCCCATATAACTCATCCATAACATCTAGTCCACCTTTCATTTGTCATAAAATGTTACTATTTCTGACTTCACTTGTGCTGAGGATTTAGGGTCAATCTCATTGTTCTTCTGAGACAGGGTGGCTCCATACTCGGGCTAGTGTGGAGCTCTGTAGCCCAGGCCGCTCTTGAACTCACAGGCTCCTCCTACCTCAGCCTCTTGAGTGCTGGGATTAGAGGCGGGCGCCACCACACCCAGCTTTACTATCAAGCTTATCATCCCATGCATGTTGACAGCTATCAGTACTGCTTAGCTTCTCTTCACCCTGTGAGAGCAGTGTCACATCTTCCTGAGATCCAAGATGGTGCTCGCCTATTGTGAACTTGCAACGTGTTTTCAAGAAAGTGGAGACTTTGTTCTTGATCAAAGCTCCTGTGCAGGGGTTGTTCTTTTAGCAAACATAACATCAGTGGGTAACTTGTGAGCCAGTTGTGGAATGTGACATCTGGATTACTTTTTCAAATAGTTGCAACAAGTCTGTTCACGTTATAGGGTTGATTACTGCATGAAGACCTGGAGCTGGGGATATGGCTCAGCAGCACAAGTGCCTGCCCAAGGTCCTGAATTCAATTCCTGGGACACGGATCCCACCATAGGGTGTGTCCTTTGCTCCAGCTCCGGGTCCTGCCCCCACGGCTTCCACGTGGCTCCCCGTCCCATGTCTCTACAGTGGTCTTCCTTCCTGGGATGTGCCCTCCCCAGCATCCAGCTCCAGGTGCAAACAGGGTTCAGGCTACAGCTCTTCTCCTGTGGTTTCCACACAGGCTCAGAGCTCCTCTATGATTCCTCATTTCCAAGATGCCCCCAGGAGAGCCTTTCCTGCTGCTGTTCCTTGGCATCCCTGCCCCATCCCCAGGGACGTAGGGCATCGGCCTAAAACGAACTTTAAAGAAAGGATTCTGGGAATCCCCAAGAGTAACCAAGAAATCACAAATCACCTGTTACACTCATAGTGAAAAAGTGCAAGGAAAATCTGCAAAGGGAAATGGAATATGGAAGGAAGTCCAGAGAAAACTGTGGAGGAACATTTGGGCAACTCTCCTTGAAAGAAGAGCAGTCATCTCCATTCTGGCTGTGCCTGACTCTATTTTCATGTATTGTTAAGTACAGAGCTGGCTAGGACTTTTCCTTATTCCTTCAATTGGCTTTAAGCAGTGCATGTTGGCCTAGCTGAGGTGCTGGTGTAGTCTTTGAAGATGGCATGAGTGTTTCCCCAGAACCCCTACCTGCTGCTCCCTAGTGCAATGGATGAAGAGCCAGTGTTCCACACAATCAGCTGGGATCAAGCCTTGAGATAGAGGCTATGACTTCCTGGGGCTTGAAAGATTACACATCAGAGCTGACGCACCAGCCCCAAAACATTAGGTATTATCTCAATTGTGTAGTGCACATTACTCTCTGCGTATCCTTCTCTCTGCATATTGCAGAATAAACGCAGGCCTCCTATGTCCTACCTAGCCCAACTCATAGCATTCAGCTATACCCTGCCATTCTTATAGTCACTCATCCTCAAGCCACTCTTTTCTTCATGAATGAATAAAATCAGGATTCGTCCTTGGGTCAAGGCCTTTGTTCCAGATAGTCATCTGTGTTTGTTTTTGGCAGAACCAGGGATTGAACTCAGGCCCTTGTGCTTGCCAGGCAAGCACTTATTCTACTGAGCTATCTCCCCAACCCCAGATAGCCATATTTGTGGCTGGACTTAGAACCTCTTAGTTCCCCATAACTACAAATATGCCATAGTGTCATTATTCTCATTGTGGGTTGCACTGAGTGTGGTAGATTGGAATTAACTTGATGGGAGTCCAATAATTTATTCATGGGATAACAAATATCAACTTCCTGGACCAAGAGGAGAACCAGAAAGGGCTCTCCATAAAATTAACCCACAAACTTCTAAGAGACCTCTCCCAATAGATTCACTCTAATTCCTCCAGGATGTCAGAAGTGTTGCTGATAAAGGTCATTCTCTAGAGACTTAATGGCTGTGGTGGATTAACTAATGGTCAACTTGTAACACCTAGCTGAGCTGAGTCAGTATGGTTCTGGACGTGGAAGGCCCATCTGAGAGCTGTGGCCAACAGCATGAAAAGAGAACCGGGGGAGAACATGATGTGCTGTTGATTCTCCTATAGAAGCTTGTTGAGCTTCTTTTCCTGATATGAACTCAGCTTTTCTCATCTCTGGAGGAGCTCAGGTTCTTGCTGTTGCTAAGGATGGCGGTAGTTCTCTTCAAAGGAGCTTGGTCAGTCCTTTGAGTGTAGCTTCCTGGCTCTAGGTCAGATCCCTCAACCTGCTGGCACAGATCCTTCACCCTGCTGGTGCAGACTTTCTAGCTTCCACCAATGACCTTTAGGCCTTCCCAGTGCAGACCCTTGATCCAGACTTGCAAGAGACATTGTTGTGGATTTCAGGTCATCAGCTGGATTCGTGCCAGACACTGCTGTGGGATCTAGGCCCTCAGCTGGATTCTTTGGGTCTCTATGGACAGATCTCCTAAAGCCTTTGCATCTGACTCTCTTGCTTAATATTATACAATAATCCTATAAAATATGTGTCTTCTATTAAATTGCTTTCCCTCATGGACCCTGACTCCACAATGACCAAAGTTAGGACTGACGGCAGAGACAACTGTGACCTACCAGACTTCTGCCAGGCCAGAATCCAAGACTTAGAGGAAAGCAGGTATTCAGCGTAAGACACACTGTGGACATTTTAGCTATAATCCAGCACCTTATCCTTGGCGAGAACCACTGCAAAATCTAAGTTCTCAGGTGTTCCCCAGGGCATTTCTGCAATGGGCATTTCTAAGGATGCTCACGTCAGCCTAGCTATGTCAACAGTTTTCAGCACAGTTATCTCATTGGCTCTTGGCCAAACTGTCCACAGACAAATCTTCATCATTAGGACTCCATGTAGCACAGTGAGACCAACCTTCAGAACTGATCTCAAGCTCTGACTTGGGAAGGAAATGGTTTCCTACCAAAGTTTGCTTGGTTAACTTACCCAAGACATCAGTTGAGGCACAGAATCAAAATGCCCCTATCCAGTAAAATTGAAGCTGACCTGAACATCTTCCAAGGATGATGCTGGGATAGTAGGTACATACAAAGAGTACAAGCCCAGAGAGCCACCCAACTGTGAGTACACATGGTCAGGTGAGACACAGGGCGGGCAGGCCTGGTTCACAGAGCCCCAGTGTGCCTCTGCACAGAGGAGCCTCCTACCCTGGAGATTTCTAGTTCGTCCTGGAATTCTTGGCTGAGTCCCTGATCTCAGGAGGACTGCAAGAAGCTAGGGAGTTTCAAACAACTTTGCCAGCATGGAACATGTCACTGTCCACCTCAGGAGAGGAGGACATCTGGAGATGTTTTGCAGAAAAAACGCAAAAGATGGGGCTACTCCTTCTGGTTTATAGTGACCAAGACTCTGCTAGATCGAACTCCAGCCTGGCTCTACCAAGCCAGTTAGGTCCTAACCTCTGCAGTTAGCCAGCTTACTCAAGGGTTCTGTGTCAGCTGATCAAAGTTAGCCCCCCTCCCTGGGTTTCCTCTTTGTGATTTCCCATTCAATGACCCCTCCCTGTCCCTTGGCCACTGAGTCTTATACTTGGATCATAGCCCAGTCACACAGTCGCTATCCCTATTGCAACAGTTCCTGGTTAGAATTTGTCTTCACTGGTCTAACTTCTGCCTGACACTGCGTTTCTACGGCATTAGTCAGCACTTGGGGAGAGGGGGGATGATCCACTTTCAGCAGCTGGTCTGAACCCCAGCACTCTCCACACCTCAGAAAGGCTGCCTGCTTGCATAAGGAGCTTTACTTCGAGAAGAAGTGGAGCCTTTCAGGGAAAACCAACATCATTAATAATGCTCTTCCTCCTCTCTGTGCCATCTGGATAAGTTGTGTGGAGGTTTTGATGTTGTTGACTTTAAATTGTCCTCCTGTTACTGCAGAAACTGTCCTTTTCGCTATCATAACTGCATTTTTCCCAATCATTCCCTCCTCTGTTTAATTAGGAAGGCTGTGGACTGCAAGAAGAATATAAATATAGCTACAAAGAACTTCTTTATGCAACTTAGCTAAACTGACACATGTGCAAGAACTGATCCTGACACTTTAAAAATTTCAGACCGTGCTAAGTGACCTCTCAGTCTTTCATCTAAATGACTCATCCAGCCAGCAGACGGGAAAGCGTAAGAGTGACCCTTTTTTAAGGATGGCTGCAGTTTTGTTATCAACTTGCTCTTCTAATATTGCCTGTGTACCCGGAGAAAGATGAGAAAGTGGACTAACAGTCTAGTACTGTAAACTGTACCTAATCCGGGAAGCTGAATGTAATAATCAACAGACAGCAGCAGCGAGGTCAAAGGAACAGTTGGCAGGAACTCACAGGGAGCTCACGAGCCTGGGAGGAGCCTGCCTGAACTTGCAGTTAGGAGCAGGAATCCCAAGGTGAGAACGCAGTTCATTTCGGCATCAGAAGCACGAGCCTGAAGCAGAAGCCCGGGTGCAGACGACTCCATCTGAGAACTGGCTCTGATTGGGGGAAATCAGTATGAGCGCCAGCACTCGTGCTGCCTTTATCGTGTTGAGGCCTCACAGGCATGTCCTAAGTCTGAAGCCGTCCTGAGGTCAGGGTTGTGCTTATCCAAGCTTTGTTGACAATTAATTGGGCACAGACTGTGCTGAGGCTGAAATAGTCGGCGGTGGCACGCAGTGTCAGGTTCCAGGTCCGAGTCCCAGCCGGGCAATGAGACTCTGAATAGGTGTCCACAAAGCCAAAGCCCCACAGAGCCACAGGGCGATGTTCCAAGAGCAAAACGGGCCAGGCTTTCCCAAGCCCTAGTTAGCTTGTTGTTCCTCGAGACCCACAGAGAAACATACCCAGAGGCCCGGCTTCTGATCTCCCAGGAACTCACTGGCAACTAAAAACCTTCCAGGTTCCCAGTGTGTCTCGGATGAGAGAAGTCTTCCTTCCGTGTTGCTCCCCTTTTTCTTTAGAGGCTTCAGTAAGCAAAAATTATGCCAACATTCTATGTTACCCAAAGGAAGCTTTGTTTTTAATATTGGAAGGCTGTGCTTTTTGTTTTTAATACTGAAAAACCAGCAGCAAAATGCAAGGAGGCTGTGCGTGGATTGAGGTTTTGTTTTGGTACTTTCTTACTTAAGGTTATTGCTCTGATATTTCTGGAACTACAAGCATGGAAGACTTTTATGTTAGCTTTTATCATCTGTCCAAATCCATTAGCCACTTGTATTTGGATAAGAGCCCAATCCAAACAGCCTTTTTTTTTTAAAAAAAAAAGTAAAAATTCTCTTCCTTTTTTTTTTTTTTCAGAACTGGGGATTGAACTCAGGCCCTTGGTGCTTGCCAGGGAAGCACTTATTCTACTGAGCCATCTTTCTGGCCTCTAAAAATTCTCTTTCATTCTATATTTTTTTTTTTCTAAATCTTCACTGCAGGTTTATTCAAACTGCTCGCAGCAAATTTAACCTCTACAGAGTTAACATGACAGCGGTCAAAAAATAAGGGAGGGAAGTTGGTAGCAGTGTCAGAACTAGAGCTCTCCTCCTTTTTTTTTTCAGACCGTTTTATTACAGAGCCCATTCTGGCCTTGAACTCACTGTGTAGACCAAGCCAACCTTGAATTTATTGTGTAGCCCAGGCTAGCCTCCAAGTCCTCCTGCCTCAGCCTCTTGAGTGCAGCAATTACAGGTGTGCATCACCTTGACTGGCATATTTTTAAGTATACAACTCAGTGATATTAATTACTTTCACGATATTGTTCAACCATCACCACTATTTCTATAAATTTTCATCACCACGTTAGTTAATAATTCCCCATTCTTCGTTTCTCCAGTCTCAGTCCTGTTTTAGTCTTTATATCTCTATGAATTCACTTATTGTATTTTGTCATATGAAAAATGTTTCCCTTAACAAAATAGCTTCAGGTTTGTCTATGTTGTCATATGTATCAGAACTCCATTCCTGCTTTATGGTTGAAAAATATTCTACCGCGTGGATCTTCCATGCTTTGTTCACTGATTCAGCCACTGATGGGCACCTGGGATGTTTCCACCTTTGGGCTATCGTGCATCGTGCTGCACTGAGCACTCTAGAAGTGTCTGCTTTTGTTTTTGGCTCCTCAGGATGTATAACTAAGAGTGGAATTCTGTGCCCCAGAGACTGTTCTTAGCTTCCAGGATGCATTAGACAGAGAAATTATTATATTCATATTTATGGGGGTGTGTCGTGGTGGAGCTGGGCCTTGAGCCCAGGACCTCCTGAAGACTGAGTGCACTCACAGTCCACTGCAGAGGCACTGAGCTATGCCCCAACCCTTACGTATCTGCTTATTACAGGAAAATCAGCAGAGGGAAAAAGCAGGCAGGGGAGGCTCACAGGAACCAAAATCCAGCTTCCAAGAGTTTTCCCACTTTGTGCTAAGACAGTCAGTTTCGATTTTATCAAATAGCTTGTGGACCCTCCTTGGTTATCTAGCCTTGGCTCCACTTCCTCGTGGCTCTGTTGGTGCATGGCAGCCCCAGCTTCCCCTCTGTGAAAAGGTAAGTCATGATTACTGTTGCGCATAGTCCTTCTGCGAGATGCTTTCTGAGGCAATCCAGGTCTGCCCCTTAGCACCAGGCCTAGCACAGAATAGTAGATCAGAAAGTAATCATGATCAGTGTATAACAGCAGGTAATTGTGAAACAAGAAGAAAATGTTCAGCTGAGGAAGGTACAAGCGTGGAAGCAAAGAAGGGAAAAATAAAAAAAGAAAAAAGAAAAGAAGGAAAGCATGGAAATAAAGCTTTTGTAAATGGGAGGGGAAGAAGGGTTGAAGGGAGGCTAGTGGAATGGGAAAAGAACAAACAAGTTTTATACAGGTACATATCCCCTGCTGAATGTGAATATTATATACATCTAAGATGAACCAATGAAATCTGATTTTAAAAAATAATTATGATCACCATTATCATTTTATCAATCCCACTAAATATCAAAGCAATGACCTATGTTCTTTAAAAGAGCTTGAAGGAAAAGCAGAAGAAAAAGAGAGGAGCGAGGGAGGGAGAAAGAGAGACAGAGACAGAGAGAGAGAGAGAATAAACCTGAACTAAAGGAGGTACCTTCAATGTGACAGCAGTGTAGCAGGTCCTTGTGAGAAGTCTTAATCAAATGACATCCATTCCTGAAATTGTGACACCCTTGGCTCTGGGTGCTCCCATCAGCTGACTCTCATGACTCATCTCAAAATGCTTTCAGCCCACATTCTAGGAAACAGATTTCTGGGAAGTTAACAGAAGGTCCATTTCCCAGAGGTGCTTTGCTGTTTTGTTATGTTTTTCTTTTTATGACTTTCTGGATTTTTGTTGTTGGCACAACACAGAGGACCACCTGGGAGACTCCTTGAAGAAGGAGTGGTTGTGTCTCCATTTTGGCTGAGCTTGACCCCATTTCCGTGTATTGACATGTGCAGAGCTGGCTAAGACTCTTTCTTGTCCCTTCAACTGGCTTTAAACCATCCGTATTGGTCCTGCTGAGGTGCTCACAGTAGTCTTCGAAGATAGTGCGTGTGTTTTCCTGAACCTCCAATGGTTCATTGTTCCCAGTGGATCAAAGCACCTGCAAGCAGGCTCAGAGGCTAGGGGTTTGATCCCCAGGTCTACTACACCCCCTGCCCTCCCCATGCGCTGAGACAGCAATTGAGACTGGGCATGGTGGCTCACGCCTGTAATCTCAGCTCTTGGGAGGCTGTAAACAGGCGGATCATTACCAGTACAATCTAGTAGTAGGACCCTGAATACCCTGTGGACCTTTCCCTAAAATATAGAAAAAAAAAAAAAAAAAAAAAAAGAGGTCTCAGTGTGTAACCCAGGCTGACTTGAAATCATGGCAATCCTCCTGTCTCAGCCTCCCAAGTATTGGGATCACAGGTGTAGGCCAGTATACCCAGCTCTTCCTTATTTCAGAAAAGAGATATTAAAAATCTATACATTTTTCAAAAAAGGAAAATTTATGTATTTTTCGTATGCATAAACATATTCTGAAAGGTTGCATCAAGAAAATGGCAGATATATGGATTGGAGTGGAAAGAAAATTGATTTTCAAAAACCTTTCATTTTCATACTTTGTGGGTGGTAGAGGTTTAGTGAGGAATTTAACAGTCTAGTATTTAAAAGGAAATTTATGCCGGGAGTGATGGTGCATGCCTGTAATCCCAGCACTCGGGAGGCTGAGGCAGGAGGATTGTTGTGAGTTCGAGACCAGCCTGAGCTACAAAGTGAGCTTAAGGCCAGCCTGAACTGCATAGTGAACTTAAGGCCAGCCTGAACTGCATAGTGAGACCCTGTCTCAAAAAGATAAATAAATAAATAAAAAGAAATTTATGCCAGGCATGTTGGCACTCAGATGGCTGAGGCAGGAGGGTTACTACAAATTCAAGGTCATCCTGGGCTACATAATGAGTTCAAGGGCAGCATGGACCCTGTCAAAAAAAAAAAAATGAAATGAAAAAAAAATCATTTTCAGAATATAATAAGTACCATTTAAAAACATTTAAAAGTGCTCCCATGAGCAGGCCTACAATCCCCCTGTTAATGGGAGGGATAATTGCTAATGGTTTGCTGTACATATTCTTATTCCTGGGCTTCTCAGCCTCAGCACTATTGATGTGGGGCCGCTTGGCTCTTTGCTATAGGGTACCTGCCAGCATCCCTACCTCCGCCTAGCATACCTGTTCTCCTCAGGATAGTAAGGTTCTCTGGCCTTTATGATGCTTTTCCTCTTTACTGCTGTGCAATAAGAAGCGAGGTTGAATTGGACACCTCACCAGGTCAGGGCAAAAAGCCACCATTAGGGTTTGGAATCACTGACAAACTTTTCAGGATCCTCAGTAAATTTACTCAGTTTCTCTGGGTACTGTTGAATGAATGTCTTAACTGAAAAGGGAACTACCACAGGGATTGTACCATCCTTGCCTGCCACTCCCTTAAGGGTTAGAATTTCCACGTTCGTGTAGGTGAACAGAATCTTAAGTCCAGCTGATTGGCAGGGTCCCTCCTGTCTTCCAATAAGGACAGAAGGCTTTTGTTCCGCAGTCTGGCCTTTTCCACATGGTAAATGGTTTATCTCTCCTCCCAGAAATTCATTTTTAATTCCCAGAAGGGAAGAGAGGGCGGCCTGCTTGTGGAGTGGGTGTGGGGAGATACCTTCCCTGTTGGCTGGATTCTCTGGCCCACTTGTGCCAAGGTCCCTGAGGACCTGTGGGATGCTGAGGCCTCCGGTGTCTGATGAGGTCTCCCAAGGTTTAGTAGAGTCCTTCTGGCTCTGCTCACCAGGTGCTACAGTGAGTGGGCCCACAATAGATCACCAAGCAAACGCCTTGTGGTACATAGTAAGTACATTTATGGAAGATCATGGAGTAGTAGCAGGAACAGGGAGAACGGTGAAGGGAAAAGTGGGTGAAGGGAGAACAAAGGGACTTAATAACGTGGGCTTCAAGTATTTATAGCTGAAGCTATTGATCCCAGACACCTCCCACTGTCTCTCTCTCTTGTCAGCAGTCTGTGTCCTCATAAATGTCAGCCTGGGTACTGATTAGGATGGATTTTGGTGTACGGCTAATGGAGAGAAGGGAGTGGCTCACTCCACTTCCCTGTCTTAGGGTTATAGAAGATGGATAATCATTAGGGTGGGGCGGTGTTTACAACTGAATGAAGGGAAGAGAGTGACTCAGCTCTTCTCTTTCTAACTGCTACCTTCAGCGTTTTGGTCCATTCTCAAAAAGGTCAGTGTTCTTTTTTGGCTGTGAGTCAGAAAGGTGGGAGTCAGTGCTGAGCCGTAGCAGCCTACCACTGAGATATACCCTAGCCTGTGCAGTAGTATTAATTCTTCAAATGTTTAGTAGAAGTTTGTCATCGAAGCCATCATATCCTGGGCTCCTCATCCACGGAGCATTTTGTTTTGCTTTGCTTTACTTTGTTTTAATTGAGACAGGGTCTGCTGGGTCATTCTGCCTGGCCTCAAACTCTCAGCAATTGTCCTGTCTCACAGCGTCCTGAGCGCCCCACTATATCCAGCTCATATTTGTTAAGACAAATTGTCTTGTGGCCCAAGATGTGATCCATCTTGGTGAAAGTCCTGTGTGTGTTTGAGAAGAATGTGTGTTCTGCTGCTGTTAGGTAGACTGTTTCATGTATGTCTATCATCTGCTTGGTCTACGCTATGGTTGAAGCATAATCACTGGCTGAGGAGGTATCTCAGTGGCATAAGTGCCTACCTGGCAAGCATAAGGTCTTGAATGTGATCCCTGGTACCAGAAAACAAACATACAAGTACAATTATTCATTATCAGTTTTCTGTTGGGAAATTCTATCTACTATCCAAGATGGAACACTGACTCTTCCTCTTGTTATTGTTATCTATTCAACCCCTAGATCTATGAATATAATACTTAGGTATAACTGATGTCATATGCATATGTATATTTATAATTATTATCCTTTTGACAAATTGATCATTTTATCATTATACAATGACCTTTGTTGCCTTTTATTGCAATTTTTTACTTGAAGCCTATTTTTTGCTAATAGAAGCATAGCTACCCTACTGTTTTGGTTTCCATGTGCAGAGAGAGTCTTTTTCCATCTTTTTACTTTTCAGACTATGTATGCATATTGCAAAAGGTGACACAAGGCTGACACTGACAACGGATCTACAAAGTGCGGTACAAGGTTACAGGATTAACACTGAGGGTACCCGACTGGCCTTATCTGATACAAAAGTTACATTTTTTGTTATATAGGTCTTGCTTTAACTTGGTCTTAACCATCCAGCAGAAAAGTATAAAAATGGAAGTATATAATATAAAATAAAGTTATATTAATATAATGAGCTGTGAGCCGGGCGTGGTGGCACAGGCCTGTAATCCCAGCACTCGGGAGGCTGAGGCAGGAGGATTGTTGTGAGTTCGAGACCAGCCTGAGCTACAAAGTGAGTTTAAGGCCAGCCTGAACTGCATAGTGAGACCCTGTCTCAAAAAGACAAAAAAAAAAAAAAAAAAAAAAAAAAAAAAAAAAAAAAAAAAAAAAAAAAAAAAAAAAAAAAAAAAAGAGCTGTGAATGGCTCAAGTCAACAAATTCTGTGGATAACCTACTTCTATTGTGGACTGTTGATCCGCATTGTATTGTTTTATTTAAATATTATATATATATATATATGTAGTCATCCATGTTGTAAAAATCTGTAACATGTATTGTTATATGTTAAAAAAAAAAAAGGTAAAGGGCACCATCTGCGGGCAGCAAGTGTTTGAGTCCTTCTTCTACCCATTCAGCCATTCCATTTTCTTTGATTGGTAAATTAAGACATTTTCATATAAAATAATTATTCATAGGTTACAATTTTCATAGCATTTTTGCTCATTGTTTTCTGTTCAGTCAATCCCTTTTTCCTCCCTTGCTGCTTTCTGTGTGATTTGATTATTTACTGCATTGATATAATTTTATTCTTTGCTACTTATCATTTGATTTTCCGTTGTAGGTTTATTTATTATTTATTTATTTATTTATTTTGGCCCTAGGGCTTGGACTCGGGACCTTGCACTTGCCATGCAGGTGCTCATGTGGCCGAGCTAGCTGCCCTGTTATAGCTGTTTTTATAGTTACTATAAAGCAAAGCACGCTGAGATGAGGACTGAGTCTGGGAGTGGTGGGCACGCTTGGAATCCCGGCGCTTGGGAGGCTGAAAACTACGAGTCCTATCTGTGTAGTGAGATCCTGTAGACCTTGTACTAAATACATTAAAAAATAAAAATAAAGCAAAATGAAACATTTGTAACAGTCCATATTAAACTAGTGAAAGTTTAATTGTGATCATGTACATAACCTCTACATTTTTACAGCCCTCTACACACATTCTGGTTTTGATGTCACAGTTTAACATTTTAAAATACTGGGTCCTGGGGAGATGGCTCAGTAGAATAAGCACTTGCCTGGCAAATGCAAGGGCCTGAGTTCGATCCCTGGTTCCACCAAAAAATAAGAATAAAAATAAAAATAAAAAAATTTAAAATACTTATACACAATTTATTTATTTGATTAAGAGCTTTCTTTTCCTTTTTCTTTCTTGCTTCCTTTCCTTTTTTTGAGACAGGGCCTCATTATGTAGTACCTCACTTGTGGATCCCAGGGGGCCTCAAACTCATGGCAATCCTCCTGCCTCAGCCTCCCAAATGTTGTGATTACAGGTGGGCATCACCATACCTGGCTCAAGAATTTCCTAATTGTACCATAAATTGCTCCATGTGATTGGTCTCAATACTGTACACACTCGAACAAGCCAAATTGCTCAATTGCTGCTTGTTTTCTCTGAGGATCAAAGTGGGATGTTTTCAGATAAAGTCTTATTTTTAATTCCTTCTCTGGCAATTCTTTCCTGGATTCTTTGCTTTACATAGAATGAACCAGAGTCATAAAGTCACCAAGATAAATCTTCCTAGCCCAGTATTATATGATGTTTATTTTGGTTAGTTAACAAAAGTGTCGGGGTCCAGCCACAACAGATCCTAATGGACCTAAGGCTATCGAATCCCTTGCCCAGGGAATGTTCCCAGCATCTATAATTCCTAGGAGCTTAGAGAACTTGCCTTTGCCAGGTTTGCCAGGCCCTCTGGCTCCACAGCCACTGGCACCAGTTGGATTGGCACCTCCAAAATCCCTCCTCCATATTTTAAAAAAAATATTGTGTTGTCATTTAACAAATTTTCCTCATTCAAGTTTTGTTTTGGTTTTTGGTGGTACTTGAGATTGAATTCAGGATCCTTGTGGTGAGCTATTATCTCCAATCCCTTTAAAAATCATTTGAGAGAAGGTCTAGCTAAGTCCTTAAATTACCCAGACTGGGCTTAAACTTGTGATCTTCCTGCTTCATTTCTCCAGAGTGTTGAGATTACAATAATTAGTTATACTTAGGTATGTCTTACATGCTTTCCTCTTTCATAGAAATACTATATGGAGTTATTCCCTGTCCCTTTTGTTTTTTGTTTTTTTTTTTTAGTACTGGGGATTTCAGCTGGGGATTCTCCACCACTGAGCTTCATTCCTAGACCTCATCAGTTTTTTTGTTTTTTTTGTTTTTGTTTTTTTTGGTGGAACCAGGGATTGAACTCAGGCCAGGAAAAGCACTTATTCCACTGAGCCATCTCCCCGGCCCGTTAGTTTTTATTTTGAGACAGGTCTTGCTATTGCTCAGGCTGGTCTTTAATTTGTGATCCTTCTACCACAACCCTAGCTGGTATTACAAGTGTGTGCCACAACACCTGGCTATGCCCCATTCTTTTTGACTATCACATGTAATCATAATTATTTGTTTCCCTATTGATAAACAGGGATTGATTTTCTATTACAATCTAAGCTATGAGAAAAATCTTCAAATGTGTAAGGCATGTAATACTATACTTAGGTCACTATCTTTGTAAGATAGAAATTGATTTACTAAGGCTAACAGTATATACACTTATTTTAAAAAATCTTTTATTTATTTATTTGGTAGAGGGTCTTGCTATGTAGCCACCCCACCCAGTTTCTGTGGCATGGCATGGAGCCAGAATGACATGTGGTACTGGGGATCAAACCTGAGTCCTTGTTCTTGCCAAGCAGGCACTTGGACTGCTGAGCCATCTCTCCAGCCAAGTATGTGTACTTTATAAAGAACATAAGCACTTCTAATTCTCTGGTTGAAAGAGAATTTGATGTCTTTTACAGCAAATGAGGGTACTCATTTCTCCACCCTGATCAATGCTAAACATCAACTATTTTAGTTTTGCAACAGTATAAGGTAAGAAATCAAAAGATACTTTAGCTTTCATCTTTCGGATTTTAGAGAAAGTGAACATTTTCTCTTGGACTTCTATTTCCTTGCAAAGGTTCTCCTGAGAATCTTAACTAAAGGAATGTTTTGGTTTGTGTCTAATTGTCCTCCAGGATCAAATTCAAGGCTAAGCATACACCATGGAGGTGCATCCCCAGGCTTCAATTCAAAATGTTTATTTTAATTTTTAGAAAATATGTGCCCATGCGGTCATGGGGCAGACTTCTAGAGTTTGTGATTAACTCATGATCCACTGGGATTATGGGGGTGAGTACTACTCCCAGCCTGGGGCAGACAGCCTGAATGCAACTTACAGGACTTGCTTTCTATAGCCATTGTGGCTGCTACGCCTCCCTTTGCTCTCTTGTTCCTTGACCCCACCATGAATGCCTGTTCTGTGCCGTCAAGTGCTACCCTGCCTCGGAGCCAGCCGAGTATGGACTAAAACCTCCACTAACTGTGACAAGCTACATAAGCCTTTCTTTCCCCCATTTTGGGTGTCAAATATCTGTCCCAGCAGCTGGAGAAGAGTAACCGAGACAGTGTATGTAGAGGTGAGGATTGACCTCAAGGCTTTTTCACTCAGCTACACTGTACTCAGACCCTTTTTAAATTTTGAAACAAGGTCTTTCTAAGTTGGGCATGTTGGGCTCGAGTTTGATACTCTTCCTGCCTCAGCTTTCTAGACCTGGGATTATAAGCATACACCATCAGGGCCAGCTGGCAATTTACATTTAGAAAAAGTTTGTCATTGTACAGATTGACCATCATAGGCATACAGATTAAATCTGGCTACCAGTTAACCTCTGGTACAAAATAATCACCTTATTTTCCAAGAAAATATTAATGTTTGTTTAATTATTGGATTAATAATTAAATTATTAATTATTAATTAATTTTTCCCTACAGAAGCAATTAGCTTCTGTAGGGAAAACACAATCTTAAATTCAAAATTCAGATTTTTTTTTTGGGTCTTTTTTTGAGACAGTCTCACTGAACTTTGAGACAGTTCAAGCTGGCCTTGAGCTCACTTTGTAGCACAGGCTGCTCTTGAACTCATAATAATCCTCCTACCTCAGCCTCCCCAGTGCTGGGATTACAGATGTACACCACCATGCCCACCTAAAATTCATATTTTTAATTTGTGTGGGGTTTAGGGATGCTGAGGATCAAATTCAAGGCTAAGCATACACCATGGAGGTGCACCCCCAGGCTTCAATTCAAAATGTTTATTTTAATTTTTAGAAAATATGTGAAGCGGAAAATGTTTTCTTCCCTATACCTCAGTGAAAGATTTAGTAGTGTTTAATATTTATTTATCATTTCATATATGTCCATATTTATGTTCATACAATCTGAGTGAGTGAAAGGATTATCTTTAAGCTGAGCCATACAAGACTGCCATTTTGAAGGCAAAGTGGTCAAAGTTTGTCATGAATGGCGGTGCACACTGCAGTCCCAGCTCTTGGGAGGCAGAGGTGAGGTGGTCACCATGAATATAAGGCTCTCTTGGGCTCTATAGCAAGACTCTGTCTCTCGAGAAAGAAAAGAAAGACAACCAGAGTTTTAGGAAATCAAAAACTTATCCATAACGTCCACTCCATAGGCAATTTGATTTAAAATCCCCAGGCCTTCCTTCCCACAGGAGGGTGAGGGCAATGACACTGAGGTACTCAGACTCCTATCAAGTGATTTTTCTTTTCTTATCATCTGATTCAGGCTTCTTGCTTCATGTTTTTGTTTCTCCAATTGCTAACTGCTGTGGGAGTTTGGGTAGCGGTTTTGGTGACGCCTGAATCAAGGGAAGCAGCTGTGTGGCTCCCAAAGTTGGCCTGCCCACAGCGACAGTGGTTCCGATCCTCCTTGGAGAAGCCGTGTCGGTTCTGACTGGAACAGTGACTAAGCCCTGACAGGCAGCATGCTCCGGGCTGCACTGAGGTGTGACACAGTACCTGTTTGGTGAAGCGACATTACATAACTGCTATCCTTGGCCTCTCCAGTCAAATGAATCATCAGTTTCATGGGGCCTTTTGTCAACATCATTATCCTGGTCACCCCCAATTAGCATTTGCAGAGCACCCACATGGAGATGACACTGTGTTTTATACCTGACAGAACACAAGGAAGACAGAGACTACAACTGATAAAGTAAACTGTCAGAGGTGTACATCTGAATATGAACCACTGAACAAACATACCTGTAAATCCGAGCCTCTCTGGCTCACACCGGTAGGATAAACTCATCCCACAGAAACTCATCCTGGAGCTTCACAGTGGCTCTTTGTTGTAGTAAAGAGGATGAGACTGTGCAGGTTTGAATGCCCCTGATTACGACCAAGTCATCCTTGAGCAGTGAGTGACAATCCCCCGACTCCACATGCACACGTGCCTTTAGAAATTAGGGGAATATGCAGATTCTTGGGATAATTCCATAGATTAGAGTTAATTCCATAGGTTTGTCAGGGCAGAACTTTTAGAGCTTAAAATGATACCAACAGCCTGCTTTGGCATGAGGTATGACACAGTACCTGTTTGGTGAAGCGTTTGTCACCAGTGTGGGAATGTTGGGGGATTTCATAAAGAAATTTCGGAATAAGGACTGGGGACGTAGCTCAGTGGCAGAACACATGCTTGGCATGTACACAGCTGGGTTTGATCCCCAGCATCAGAAAGAAGAGACTAGGGGGTGGGGCGGGGAGAAAGAAGGAAGGGAGGAAGGCAAAGGAAAAGAGATGGAGAGAGGAAGAAATTAATTCTGGAATAAATACATTCTTTAAATTTTCTTAGGAGTACTATTGTACAATTATTTTCCACTTGATTGCCTATGGTTAAAGAGATTTTAGGTGTACACTGGAGTTGAACCAAGATCACTTTTCTTGTTGTCACCATTCTAATTTTAAACTGTCCCCTTGTTGTTTATGTACTCCCCATCCTTCTTGTGTCAGATAGAGGCAGAATGGAAAGAAAATCTGGACATCAGAACCTATTTGTGACTGCTGGAAGGGTAAACAGCTGCCTCACAAGTACACACAGGCTTTCTGCAGGACTTAAACAGGGTCATTCCAGTTCACAAGCAGGGTGTAGCTCCTTAGCTTTCAGCCTGCTACCTGGAATTAAAAAAAAAAAAAAAACCTAGCTGATGTGATTGAAAAATATGGTGAATTTTTAAAAACTTATTACAGTAAAAGGCACGTGACTACTAATCCCCCTCACAACACGCCCCTCTTTTTGAACACATGCACCCCCTTGCTCTTGCCACTTTTGGAAGCCATTCTGGAAGTCCTCTGCCATGTCTTTTGTCAGGCCGTTGTTCCTGCCTCAATGCACTGAATCCATTCAAAACATTTGCTTTTCATGGTCATTTTGACTTTGGGAAAGAGCCAGGAGTCGCACAGTGCCAGATTTGGTGAACAACATGCGTGAGGCAGTTGCGCTCTGCACAAGCCTGCCTTTGCCCCAAATCGACCTCTTCAGCGGCATTCACTGTACTTTTTTTTTTTTTTATTATCATACTTTGTAGGCATATTCCCAGAGCAGAGCTTCAGAACGTGTCAAGAATGATGTGATAAGTGCATTTCAATGGAGTCGGAGAAATTATAAACTGAGTCTAGCTGATGACTGAGACTATACTTGCCCTGCCTTTTGAGCCAGCTTGGAACGTGGACAAACCTCGCTTTCTCTCAGCCACCCCTGAGATCTTGATGATTGGTGAGGCTGTGGCACGCACAGCACCGGGTGGGATCTGCTGAGGACGATCCAAGGTGGCACTCGTGTCCCGGTGTCAGAAAGGGTCTGGTTTCTTTTATGATCTTGTTCCTTCCACTACTGCTTCCACACTGTGTCCTCTCCCCTTGCACTTCTCACTGGCAAAGTAAAAGGGGCCAGCTGAAGAGGTCTTAGTCTTTGCCCATCCGGAGGCACTGACCTCCCAGCCCCCTTTTTGTTCATCAACTAAATTTGTTCTGTTTTTCCTTTATCCTTCACTACAGCCCCTCATACAGGCAGTTGGGGGTCTTGGCTAGCTCCCCCAGAATAGTGAGGGAAGTATTTTGAGGAGGATTAAGGGCAATGTCTTTTACCTTAATACGTTTTGACAAATTTAAAGTCACCATATAGGGTCTGGAGAGATAGCTTGTAGAGTAAGTGCTTGCCTGGCAAGTGCGGGGCCCTCAGTTCAATCCCCGGTACCTCAAAAAAATAAAATAAAATAAAGTCACCATATATTTTGGTCACATCTCATATCTTTAGAAAGCCCTCAAAAAAAAAAAAATCCCTTGCTTGGCATTTGGACCAACACCAGACAGGTACAAAGGCGTGGTGACACCTAAAGGGGTGCTGTGTACATAGTCCGATCAGAACCTAACTCCTGCCGGCCACGAGACTTCCCTAGGAAGCCAGGCACACACTGCCCTGGTGCCAGAGGTACCCTGGTCTTCCTGCCCATGGTCCAGTGCAGGGCACAGAGACACTGGCTCCTCCTTGCACCCTGCAGAGGGCAGCCTGGGGAAAAGGTGGGATCCAAGCGGCCTCTGGTGTGTGTGTCTGCCCAAATAGGTTTCTGTCCCGCAGCTCCGTGGATGAGCCTGGTGTTATCTTTGCTTGGGGTTAGAGAGTAAATGCTGCAGAGTTTTTTTTTTTTTATGTTTATGGTCAACGTTGAAGCAAAATGTGAGGAAATCAGCATCCTCCTGCCTGTTTGACCACATAGGCCTGTGGTCCCAAGGATAGGTCAGCAGGGACAACAGAGGAGCAGCGGCTCTAACCATGGCTAAGAAAGCCACAAGGAGGTAGAAGGCAAGAAGCACGGGTTGGCGCACCGGCTGCTTTCTCTCCTTCCCTCTTCTGAGGACACAGGCATTGCTGAGAGTCACGTCAAAGTGGGCTCCCCCGTGGTGTCCTGCAAGCAGAGGAGTAAGCACTTCTGGTGTTAGCAGAAGAAAGGAAAGAATGGTCTCTGCCATCCTGCACTCCAAGAATAGCATCTCCAGTCACTGCTTGCTTGGGCCACTGGATGGGAGAAGATAGAGTCAAGAAGCTTGAGAGGGCCAGGGAAGTAGCTCAGTGGCATAAGCACCTGCCCAGCAAGTGCAAGGTCCCAAATTTGATCCCCCGTACAGAAAAAAAAAAAAAAAGCTTTAGAAAAAAACAAAATCCATGTCTGTATTATTTATTGACTCCAAAAACACAAACTTCTAGGTGTGTAGTGGTACACACCTGTAATCCCAGCACTCAGGAGGCTGAGGCAGGAGGATTGCTTTGAGTTCTACACCAGTCTAGGCTACAAAGTGAGTCCGAGGCCAGCCCAAACTGCATTGCGAAACCCTGTCTCAGAAAACAAACAAACAAGCAAATCATAAACTTCTAAGAATTTGCAATGAAAAAGATCAATAACCCAACAGAAAATGAGCAAAGGACATGAACGGTCTATTTTAGAAAAAATACAAGTGCTCAACATGAAATTGTAACAAAATTCACCAATGAGGGAACGTGAATCTCCAAAGCAATGTGTAAGATGAAAGGAGCTGGACACAAAAAATTCATAGGGCACACATTCATTTATATTATATCCTAATAAAGGCAAAACCACAGTCAGAGCAGATGCAGGGGACGGGGGAGGGTGAGCGAAGGGACTTTGGAGAGATGGACTTGTATCGTGAGTGTGACATGGTGGTTACTGCATTTTGCATGTATGTATTCAAACATGCATTCACTTAAAATTTATTAATTTTACTGTATGGAAACTCTACCTCAATAAAGCTGACAATAGGGGTCCTAAAACCTAATAAAGCAAACTCCTGGGTTGAGATGGTTTGGCCCAGAAAATATCTTTAGAGCCCACCTGGTTCAACGCCTTTCTTTATGAGGAAAATGGGGTGTCTAGAGAGAGAGGTTACTAGACAGGGGTAGTGGCTTGCCCCAGGAAGATCTATGTCTTTTTTATTTTATTTTGCTTTTTAATGGTAGAAAAATTTATTGGTGAATAGGAATGGGGAATACAAATAGCTCCTGAGAGACAGGCGACACCAAATGAGTTACCCCTAG
>PVKA01008135.1:21011-74454 GCA_004027165.1 Ctenomys sociabilis | reverse complement strand
AAAAAAAAAAAAAAAAAAAAAAAAAAAAAAAAAAAAAAAAAAAAAAAAAACTAGGATGCAGGAAAAAATAATCCATCACCTGGAAGACAATGCCAAGATGAACAATGTGAGACTAATAGCCATCAGTGAGAAAAAAGGAGTCAATGGAAATGATATAAAAAGAATATGGGCAGAAGTAATAGCAGAAAACTTCCTAAATATGAGGAAACAATCTGACATTCAGGTAACCGAAGCATAGAGAACGCCAAATAACTTCAACCCAACTAAAAACACAGCACAAGAACAATATACTGAAAGCCACTAGAGAAAAGAAGCAGATCACATTCAAAGGAAAACCCATCAGAATTATGGCCGACTTCTCTTCACAAAATCACGAAGGCAAGGAGAGCATGGAGCAGAGTACTTCAAGTCTTCTATGAATACAAATTCCAGCCCAGACTACTATACCCTGCAAAACTCTCAAGTTGGATGGAGAAGTGAAATACTTCCATGACAAAGAACAACTAAAGAATTTCATGATGACAAAGCCATCCCTACACAGGCTACTGAAAGATATCTAGAAAGGGACCACAAAGACCAGAACTCCACAAACAAGAACAGAAGGAACCCACTAAATAGGGCAAACAATTAAACACAGGACAAAAAGGAGTAAACAACAGCAGGTAAAAAAACATGTCAATCATAAGTCAACACATCCCAATTATAACCATCAGTGTAAATGGACTCAATTCACCAATTAAGAGAAATAGACTGGCACAGTGGATTAGGAAACAAAACCCAACAATATGCTGTATACAAGAAACACACTTAACTCAAAAAGACATTCAAAGGCTTAAAGTGAAAGAATGGAAAACAATACTCCATGCCCCAGCACCTCAGAAAAAAGCAGGGGTAGCAATTCTGTTGTCAGACAGTCTCAACTTCAAACCAAGAAGGATCAAACAAAATAAAGGCCACTATATACTGGTTAGGGGAAGAATTCAAGAGGAAGAGGTAACACTCACAAATATCTATGCAACAAACACAGGAGCACCCAACTATGTAAGACGAATCTTAATGGACATAAAAAACCTAATATCCAAGACAACAAACTTAACAGGAGACCTTATCACCCCCATATCTCAAAAAGATGTCAGCCAGACAAAAAATTAGCAAAGAAGTAGCAGAACTGAACCAGAGCTTGGAACAAATGGACTTGGTGGACATATACAGAGTGTTCCACAGCTGAATACACATTTTTTTCAGCTGCACAAGGGTCATTTTCTAAAATAGGCAACATACTAGTCCATACGTCATGCTTAAGTATATGCAAGAAAACAGAAATTATCCCATGCATATTATCTGACCACAGTGCAATGAAACTGGAAATAAATGACAAAAGAAACCAGAAAAACTCACTAAATACAAGGAAATTAAACAACACCCTACTCAGCAATCAATGGGTCACAGATAAAATTAAACAAGAAATTCAACAATATCTACAATCCAATGAAAGTTCAACCACAACTTATCAGAATTTATGGGCTGCAATGAAAGTGGTTTTCAGAGGGAAAATCATTGCTATGAACTCACACATTAGGAAAACAGAAGGTGAACAAATAAACACCCTAATGCTGCACCTCCGACATCTAGAAAAGGAAAAGCTAACCAAACCCAAGCCCAAAGACGAGAAGAAATCATAAAGATTAGAGCAGAAATTAATTCAATTGAGATGAAGAAAACAGCTCAAAGAATCAACAAATAAAAAAAAGCTGGTTCTTTGAAAGACTAAATAAAATTGATCAGCCCCTAGCTAACCTCATCAAAAAGAGGAAAGAAAAATTCAAATACAAGCAATAAGGAATGAAAGGGTGTAATCACCATAGACCCAGTGGAAATTCAGAAGATTATCAATAGCTACTTGAATCTTTATGCTCACAGAATAGAAGACACAGATGAAATGGACAGATTACTCAAAAGGTACAAATTACCAAAGCTGAATCAAGAATATATAACAACTCTCAATAACCCAATAACAGCCAATGAAATATAAAATGTGATAAAAAGCCTGCTGACAAAGAAAAGTCCAGGTCCTGATGGATTCACAACTGAATTCTACAAGAAATTTATAGAAGATATGATCCCTACATTCCTCAAACTCTTCAATGAAATTGAAAAGGAAACAATTCTCCCAAAATCATTCTTGGAGGCAAGTATTATACTGCTACCAAAACCAAGGAAAAACACAACTAAAAAAGAGAACTACAGGCCAATCTCCCTCATGAACATAGATGCAAAAATACTCAATAAAATCCTAACAAACAAAATATAGCAAATCATCAAGAAGAGCATACACCATGACCAGGTTCAATGTTCAAAAATCTATAAATGTAATAAACAATGTTAATAAACTGAAATCTAAAAACCACATGATCATCTCAATTGATGCAGAAAAGCTTTTGACAAAGTCCAAAACTCATTCATGCTCAAAGTCCTACAGAAAATTGGAATAGAAGGCCTCTACTTCAATTTGATAAAACCCATCTATGACAATCCAACAGCTAATATAATTCTAAATGGGGAAAAACTTAAATCTTTTACTCTTAGATGTGGTACAAGACAAGGATATCCTCTATCACCCCTCCTATTCAATATAGTTTTGGAATCATTTGCTACAGACATTAGACAAGAGGGAGAAATAAAAGGAATAAGAATAGGTAAAGAAGTTAAATTATCACTATTTGCAGATGACATGATACTTTACTTGGAAGACCCAAAAAATTCCACCAAGAAGCGACTAGAATTAATACATAAATTCAGTAGCATGGCAGGATACAAAGTCAATACTCAAAAGTCAGTAGCGAGCCGGGCGTGGTGGCGCATGCCTGTAATCCCAGCACTCGGGAGGCTGAGGCAGGAGGATTGTTGTGAGTTCGAGACCAGCCTGAGCTACAAAGTGAGCTTAAGACCAGCCTGAACTGCATAGTGAGACCCTGTCTCAAAAAAGACAAAAAAAAAAAAAAAAAAAAAAGTCAGTAGCATTCCTCTACACAGATAACAAACACACTGAGAGGGAAATTAGAGAAACAATGCCTTTTACAATAGCACCACAGAAAATGAAATACCTCGGAATTACTTAACCAAAGAAGTCAAAGATCTTTTCACAGAAAATTACAACACCCTAAGAAAAGAGATCATAGAGGATTTCAGAAAATGGAAAGATATTCTCTGCTGCTGGATAGGAAGAACCAACATCATGAAGATGGACATACTCCCAAAATTGCTGTACAGATTCAATGCAATCCCTATCAAACTGCCACAAACATACCTCCCAGACCTAGAGAAATCATTCCTAAAATTTATTTGGAACCAGAAACGACCTAGAATAGCAAAGGCAATCCTGGGCAACAAACACAAGACAGGAGGCATTACAATTCCCAACTTGAAATCATACTACAAAGCCACCGTGATAAAATCAACATGGTATTGGCAACAAAATAGACCTGAGGATCAATGGAATAGATTAGAAGATGCAGAGGCCTCTATGAACACACTCAGCCACTTGATCTTTGACAAAGGCAGCCAAACAAACTTACTGGAAGAAAGATAGCTTTCTTTAACAAATGGCACTGGAAAAACTGGCTTTCTACATGCCAAAAACTAAAACTTGACCCAGGTCTATCACCATGCACTAAGCTAGAGTCAAAATGGATTAAAGATCTAAACAATAAAACATATGAAGAACAATGTGTAAAATGTATACATTCCCTTAAGCCATTTCAAATGAATCTTATTTAATTTATGAAAAACATCCCCAATATCAATGCTCATAGATTTATTCAGCCTCAACAAATAAGAAAGATAAATCCCTGGGCTAGTCTTAGCTGTCCCACAGATACAACAGCATTCTTTCTACACCTTGTTCTATAGCTAACCACCCATTATTAAATGCCTATTACAAGTCAGGTACTTGCCAGACAGTAGATAACGATGAATGTGAGGGCCCACACCTTCAGAAGCTGAACAGGCTGGAAAGAAAGGAAGGCTGGGCTAACTGACCTCAAGGCCTCTGTTCCAGAAATAACATTCTGGGATTTGAACAAGATTATACTCATATTGCATGGCCTGAGGTTAACATAACAAAGATTTCTAGATATCAGAAAAGCTGTGAAGTATTAAAGTTTTCCCGTGTGAACACTCATAAGATAAATTTTAAAAAATTAAATCTTTTATTTATTTCTTTGGTACAGGGTCTTGCTGCACAGCTGGGACTTGTAGTGATCCTCCTGTCTCAGCCTCCCCAGCACTGGGGTTACAGACATGTACCACCACAGCACAACATGTGGTACTGGGGATCCAACCCAGGTCCTTACAGTTGCCAGGCAGGCACTTAGACCACCAAGCTATCTCCCCAGCCAAGATAACTTAAAATGAGAAGTAGGTTTTATGTATTCAGAAGGTAACGCAACTGCAGAAGGAGGTTCTTCTAGCATTATGAAAGCCTAAAAATGTTGTTTTTCTCAGCAATTTTGTCCATTACAACTCAATGGTCTTGAAGGGATTCAGATAAACTGAAGTTTTTCATTCACCCAGGTATTTTATATGATGTCTGACTGATCAACCATAAAGTGGCAGTGAAGTAATATTTATTTATGACTATAACCTTCTTGTAATCTAAAAACAACGGGTATTTCCTCTGCTGTACAGGCAGTGATGAAGTTGTCAAGGAGTAGCTGTCCATCTGAGAGGAGCTGGTCATGTTTTCCTGATCAATCAGAAAATGTTTCTATTTCTCACAAGAACCAGATTGTGTGATGGATCTTGTGAAATGGGAAGAAGATGCTCAAATGGGAAAGGAAACTAGGAAAGGAAGAGAGGAAAAAGAAGGAACAGAGGGGCTGGGGAGATGGCTCAGTAGAATCAGTGCTTGCTTGGCAAGCGCAAGAGCATGAGTTCAGTCCCCAGTTCTGCCAAAAAAAAAAAAAAAAGGAACAGAAAAAAAAAAGATGAGAAAAAAAGGATAAATATGAAGCAAAGCTTTTGTAAATAGGGAGAACAAAGGCTGAAGAGAGGGTAGGGAAATGGGAAAAAAAAAAGAATCAATTTGGGTCTGTGAGGTATTTTGGTGATATTTTGACAGGGAAAATCAAGTTATCATGTGCAAATTCCCTGTAATGAACATGATCATTACATGTACTCAAAAATGTACCAATAAACTTAATTTTGTAAAGAAAATGTTTTTGAAGTAAACATGAAGTAATACAAAGAAACCTGGACAAATGCAAGCTACACAAGAGAAGCACCCAAAGAAAGTAAGTGCCCACATATTCTGCACAGAACTTGCACAAAGACCACAGTAACTCACCATTAGGAGGCCTAAAATGATCTTCCAACAAAAGGCTAGGGTCAAAGTACCTTTTTTTTCCCATTAAATTCCTCCTGGGATTGAACCCAGGGGCTTGCTCATGCTAGGCCGGCTTTCTACCCCTGAGCCACACTCCAACCCCAAAGTGACTTCTGAGGATAAACTTTGGTTTAAGCATCTGGCTGGGCTTGCAGTGGCCTCAGCTTACCTCTTCATTTTCTTTCTTTTTGTTCTTTATGTATTTAGGACAGGGCCTACAGGGTCTATAGGGTCTCACTATACAGATCGGACTTGTAGTGATTCTCCTGTTTTCAGCTTCCCAAATGCTGGAATTACAGGCAGGCATCACCACGCCCAGCCTGAATCGCCTTTTCAGCACATCCCAGGAGCAGGACCGGCCCAGAACAATAGGACTCAAATCCTGGCCTTTGCACTCTACCTAAGCAGGCGCTTTAGTCTGCTGAGCTATCTGAACTCTGCATTTTCTTTCTGCTTTCCTCCCTCTAGGAAGGTGCCACAACCCCTGCTCCATCAAGAGTTCCCTTACTTATTTTGGAGTGCGGATATAATACTTATTGTCTGTGGTCTTTCTAAATGTATTTTCAGGAGCCGGGGAGATGGCTCAGTAGAAGAAGTGCTTTCCTGGCAAGCTCAAGAGCCTGAGTTCAATTCCCGGTTCCAGAAAAAAAAAAAGCATTGTCTATGATTTTTTTTTCATCATTTCCATTGACTTCCTGTGGAAAACTAATCTTTGGAATATGTTTAGGAGACTACCTTGAAACTGTACTGGGTCTTTCATAGATTCTAGACCACCTAAACAGGCCCTCCATAATTCTCAAGTTTCCTGTACCTTGCTGGAAATCCATGTGGACAGTCTTTGGACAACTGGCTCAGAGACTTGTAATTTATTCCAGAATGGGAGATGAGTATATCAACCAGGTAATTTCTAGTTACAAATCAGTAACCTCAAATTCACTTAAAAAAAAAAAATAGAATATCTGTGTTCGTAGCTGAAAGAGCCAAGAGTTCAAATGTAGGCTAGCTTTCTGAAGAGGCTTGATACAGGCTTCAATTTTTTCACTAAAGATCCAACTTCTTTCCATATTTTTCATCAATGGCATGAACATTTACAGCAAAGGTAAGGACTAGAACAAAGGCTCTGAGGTGGTCTTGAGACTGGACTCTAAAATAGAACTTAAAAATTAATTAGACTCCAAATTAGAATGCTGATATTTCCATCCTCACTGTATATGACAGGCTCTCTTTTCCAAATGACAAATGACTCTGAACTGCCTCAGTATCTACCTAACAAACACCCCCAGCACCACATTCCCAATCTCTTCTCACTTCTTCCCCAGCCTCTAATCTGGGGAGCTGGCCTAGCTATTGCCTGTGGATCTGCATTCAGGGTACAAGTTTTTGTTTGTTTGGTTTTTTTTTGGTGGTACCAGGGATCGAACTCAGGACCTTGTGCTTGCCAGGCAAGTGCTTACTCCACTGAGCTATTTCCAGCCCTGGATCTGCATTTAGAGATGCAGGTTTATCTGTGTGTTGTGATGAGAGAACCCTCTGACAGGGTCAGGGAGATGGCACAGTAGAATAAGCGCTTCCCTGGCAAGCACAAAGTCCTGAGTTCAATCCCTGGTTCCACCAAAAAAAAAAAAAAAAGAACCATCTGAAGATAGACAGGAAGTCACTCAGCGAATGGATGTGAGCAAACATTAATTCTACTCCATCCACAGTGAGGCACAAGGGCTGGGGAGATAGCGCAGTAGAATAAGTACCTGCCTGGCAAGTGCAAGGTCCTGAGTTCAATCCCTAGTACTGCAAAAAATAAAAAACAAAAACCTGTGGGGCACATTTTATGAACAGTCAGCATGTCTTTAAAAAGGGAGACAGGGCCAGCCAAGATAGCTCAGTGGACTAAAGCGTCTGCTTAGGCAGAGTGCAGCAGCCAGGGTTCAATCCCCAGTGTGCCATGCTGGCCCCACTCCTGGGGTCCACTAAGAAGGCATTTGAGACTGGGAGTGGTGGTGTACACCTGTAATCCCAGTGCTTGGGAGGCTGAAACAGGAGAATCACTATAAGTCTGATCTACGTAGTGAGACCCTGTAGACCTAGTTCTAAATAAGGAGAGAGAGAGAGAGAGAACGTGAACTCTGCACTGTGGGGTGAACACGTGCATTACCTGCTCTTACCTTCTGGGTAATATCCAGTCATCGTGGAGTGAGACAATCCCACTGCTGTGCTTTAAGATCTTGCCCACCACCTCATCACCTCCAATGCTTCCCGCTTGCCTTTCTCCAGCCCTTTTGGTTTCCCTGCTATTCTTTCAATGTGCTGAGCACAAACCCACCAGCCTTTAACTCAGTTTTTCTCTCTGCTTGGAACATTCATTTTTTGATAACTGCTTACACTTTTTCATTGACTGTCACCTCAAAAAGTGACCACCTTCTCAATTCTCTTTGCCTTGATTTCTTTTTCTTCATAATACCTATAGTATATTTAATAATAATACAATCTGACCTAGAGTATATTTAAATAATGTTATTATTTACTGTTCATATTCACTCTACAAGGGTTCTACGAGGACAGATATCGCTATTTGTTTGTCCACAGCTTTCCCGGAACTTACTGGAAATACGCACCATCTAGGAAATATTCAACCAGCATGTGCTCAGTGTTGAGTGAATAAACAAAATTAGTGACCATGATGCTAAGAGATACCATACGCTGACTGTTCGTAAGAATTCCCAACAGGACCTACTTCATGACACTTGTAAACTCCTGTATGTCACAGAGTAGAATGGAGAGAGGTTTAGTACCTATCAGGGCTGGACAGTACGAAGCAAACTTTATACAAATGTGATTCTCCTGTGGTCCTCACAGGTGGACACACTTGTGACCAAGTGTTGCTTCAGAGACATCTGAAACTAGTCTTTTTTTATTTTTCCTGATTCTCCATTACAACTGTTTTTATATGTTTTTCTTTAAATACATGACTAAAACACTGCACCAACATATGTATGGTGTTGGCTGATCTTTATTAAATTTCCTTTCAAGAAAGTAGTGAGGTGTGTTTGTTGTTTTATTTTAGATGTCTAGTTATTTTAGTTTTCTCACTCATGATAGAGGTGCTTTCATTGTGTGAGTCTTGGTGGGAAGCCACACAACAGAGAGCAAAAAGGTTTCAAATTCCCTTTCCTTGTTCTCCAGAAGCTGAAATTTAGGCAAAATACCAACACTTGCTCAGTTACACAACCCTGCCCATTCGAGGTTAATTCCATGACTATAGTGACAGGACAAAAGAGACTCTATCTTCTTTTGTAACTCCATTTTAAAAGTCAGTTTAGTTCACCTAAACAGTAGATAAACTCACTCCCTCGCCCCCCTCTCCTGTAGCTAACCACAAATCTACTCAGAGAGTAACAAAGTCACAAAGACAAAAACAAATAGTTAAAACAAATAGGGAAGTAAAGCAAACGTGAAATGACAGTGCCCCATGATTGGCAGATGGTCAACAGTGTCTGGGAACTATTGTGCATTCTTGTAAAATTCCTGAGAATGAGATAATATGGGGAAATGGTTGCTATGGAAAATGGAAATGTGTGAAAACAATATGCAATGTATTAATTATTGAATCTGTTCTACTAATTTGATTTGAAACTTGTCTCATTGCTATTGGTTCTTCAATAAAATAAAATTTAAAAAAGAAAATTTGTATAACCTGGTCTGTACAGTACAGATCAGTGCCGACATCTTGGTTTTCTGACTCAGCATCAGAGTGTCAGTCACTGGCTTTCAATGAGGCTTCTTTGTCCCTATGCTTTCAGTCTCTCGAGTCTCACTGTCTTTGTCCATCTCTGTCTGTGTGTTGCTTCTCCACTCCTCCCCTGGGAGAGCAGATAGGAGAAGCTGCCTTAGAAACCAGTCTTTGGGTTGGGATTCTATAGTGACTTACTCTCCAGTCAGGTGGTAACAAGGACCCCATTTCTGGAGGAAAGTGAGCAGGTGGTACTTGGTATGTAATTCAGTGCAAATGGCCCTGGGTTCAATCTTCAGGACTGAAAAACAAACAAACAAAAAAAATTAAGCAGACATTATGTGCTGGAAGTGCAATGGTAAGTAGAAGCACCGAAATGATACCCAGGATTTGGAGGCAGATTAATTTTATGTCAAAGGGCACTGATTAGGATCATTCCCAAAATATTAGGCCCTGATCTCTGATGTTCTAGGTCTTATATGGGATAAACAAACAAAAAGTACAGAGGCAGAATGGCTTGTCAATCGGGGATTGGCTCTTACGGTATGCATCACAGTGACCAGCTGTGTGTCACAGTAAGCGGTCATGTCTGAGAAACAAAAGGAACAGGGAACTGTAACCAGAACTACTATCTGGGCAGCTAACAAACTGAAGAACACTGGCAGGGGACTGGGCGGTGGGCATCTTCTGCTACATTTCCCCTCTGTATTAGCTTCCCCAGCAAATCTGTGCTGGGTATATTCCATGTGATCTTCTGAGACAAGGCCCAACGAGGAGCAAGAACATTAGGGTTGTCGGTGCTCCTAGGATGGGCCTTAGCCAAGGTTCCCAAGATTGTCCTACTACAGAGTCTTTCTCTAACTTGTTCTTAGGAAGACATAGAATTTAGGTGTGTCTGTCCCATGACATTATTCTGGCAAGGTAGTAAGGAAGCTAATCTGACTTAGAAGTGTTCAGTGTGTCTTGGATGCACATCAAATCTTGGTTTTGTGTTTTGATTGGTTGTTCTGTTCTCCTGGGACAACTGTCCATAAGAGTTCAAGACAAAAATAACAGCAGGAGCCGGTACCAGCACTGGGGAGGCTGGGGCAGGAGGACTGTTGTAAGTTCGAGACCAGCCTGAGCTACAAAGTGAGCTTAAGGCCAGCCTGAACTGCATAGTGAGACCCTGTCTCAAAAGGACAAAAAAATAAATAAATAAATAACAGCAGGGGAAGAGTGGAGAAGCAAATACGAGGATAAGTAGCACAAAAATCAAGGGGAATAAGTTTGGGGCAATCCTTTGAATGGTGTCCTCAAGCTTCAGACAAGTTTCAGCTCTGGTCACACTGGACAACTTGTCAGCAGCCAGAATGACCAGAACAGGGCTTTGAGTGCACCGTCTCTGCATAGTGAGCCCTGGAAGAACAGTCCAAGTAAATGCACCAGTAGGTCTCAGGCTGGATTTCTGAAACTTTGAGAGGTATTTAATATGTAGCTGGGTTAAAATGTGTGTGCTGAAGTGTCTACAGATACAGATTGTTTTTTGACTGGGTACAAGCTCTTTCTGTAGGGTTATGTTTTATTTCTGTGTATTCTATTTGTATTTCTTTAAATGGGGAGAGTCCACCATATTTCATGAGATCAAAGCCAGTGACACTCTGAGACTGAGAGACGCTGAAGCCTGAGCTGAGTGCAGGGCTGTGGGTGCCAACACTGCAGTTTGAACTTGCAGAACAAACAGTAGGGCAGGTCTGGCTCTGATCTTCTGGAAGTACTGGGTAAAGGTTTTCTGGCTAGGGTTAATGCTTCAGTGTATTGGGCCTCTAGATCAAATTGTTTTGCATTAGTGGCAGGTTTCCAAACAGCATCAGGAAGCAGTATCAGGAGAGCGTTGACCAAAATAACTTTGTCCAAGGTGACCACAGAGTATCCAGCCTGTCAGGTTCCATTCCTAACAGAGCTACTTTCATCTGTAAACAGGGTATACTCAGCATCTGTGGGGGGAGATAGATTTTAGTGGCTCACAGTTATTCAGGAGGTCCAGTACAGCATGTGGCACCTGGATAGCTAGGTCTTGGCCTAAGGTGAGCTTTCCAGCTTTCTTGATCGGAATGACAGTGGCTGGTGGAGCACAGGTGCAAGGGGGTGGGCAGCCCTTAGTGACTAGATCCAAGCATTTACACAGGCAGACCACTGGTTGCTCACAGGAGATGACTGTATAAGTAAGCATCATTTTCTGTGAACTCAAGGATCCAGATTCTTTAGAAGCCAGTAGCTCCAAGAAATTTGTGGAATTTTTTCTTTTTCCTTGTAACCAGTTTCTGCCAGATATTGCTTTTGTGCCTTTCCAGCAGTCAATGTGGGTGTCATTAATCAGAAGTGCTTTTTCAAAGAGGAAACAAACTTTGGAACCTCTGGGAGGTTGAGTCCAGATCAATTGCAAAGAGGACCTGGCTGTCAGAAACCAACTGAAGGCAGAAAAATGCATCGTTGAGGTCCAGGTAGGTGTTCCAGCAGGCTGTAGGTGGCAGAAGACTGAGGCAATGTATATGAAGGATAATTGTGACGGCATTGACAATGTGTAGGTCTTCAGCTGGCCTTACAGACAAGGGAGGTGTTATTTGAAAAGTTTGACAGTCTATTGTTTTTTTCTCAGGGAACCATGATGGCAAGCAGAAAGGGACAGATCAACAAATGTGTGAGAGAAAAGGTGCTTGGGCTTGTCAAAACCTGTTGCTAGAGCCTCCTCAAAAATAGGAGTTTTTAATCCTTATGGCATTTGAGTCCAAGTGAGTGTGTCTTGTCTCAGGATTTTCCCAGTGGATGGGGCTTATGGGAGCAACTGACAAGCAAATCTAGACATGCCTGAGAAGGGTGTCTGGCTTGGGAACCACAGAGCGCGTGGTGATTAACAGTCCGTCAGGATCTCCCACTGCTGAGTGCCTGGATTCCTGGGTTTCCTGTCACATGTGATAGCAATGGAGGCCACACAAGGTGGCACTGTTTATGGTCAGGGCTGGGGGTGAGTCTTTGGCTCAGACCTCTGAAAGGAGAGTCTTGAGAATTGCAGGACTGTGGTTATCTGTCTCTAGTGAGGCAGGCATCTTCCTCCTCCTGGGAAGTAGTCACAGTTGCAAGTGAAAGGGAGGCTGACTGGCTTGGTGCAAAGGAGATGGTCACTTCTAATTTGAAGAGGAAGTCTCTTCCTAGGAGTGGGGTGGGGACGGGCTCATACAGGAATCCATGTTTGGTGAAATGTCCTCCCAGGTTGCAAGACATGCCTGGCAGAAGGGATGGAAGGCAAGAGTCTCAGTTGCCCCAGTGATGGGAACTTTTTGACAGAGGGAACTTCTGAAGGCAGAGAGTTCTGTTCCATTACCTACCAAAAAAGTGACGGATTTGGGCCAGGGAGATGGCTCAGTGGAATAAGCGCTTCCTTGGCAAGCACAAGGGCCTGAACTCAATCCCTGGCTCTGCAAAAAAAAAAAAAAAAAAAAAGTGACAGGTTTGCCTTCAACTTCTGCAATGACTGGAGGCTTTTGGGCCTGACTTGATGGAGTCCAGTCTGTCCTATCCAACTATGCCTGGTCTGACAGGGTGAAGAGATGTTCATTTGAGGTGGACCTGGACTGTTAAAGTTTTTTGTGTGTCTTGAAGACTGATGGGGTTTTTTTTTTTTTTTTTTTTTAATGTTCACAGCCCTTGTATCCAGAGAGCATGGTCTTCTAGCAGACTGGATTTTCCTAGGTACAAAGGTGCTTTTCTTTATCGGATTTCTCTAGATGACTATGGTTGATGGACTTTTTGTCCCCCCTCTTCGATATTTTTGAGAAATGCTTGACTGATTTTATGCTTGTAGGTGGGGCTTCCTTTAGGAAAGGCCATGGCAATTTGTTCATCAGGGCTGACAATCCAACTTTTTCTCAGTCAAAATCTGAAACTCAGAAATAATTGCTAACAGTCATCTTGGGTGGACATTAGATGATGCTATCTAAGACAGGCGGAAGTGGGGGTTTGATTGTGCTGAAAAAATGGCTGCTGCCAGTTTGGCTCTATTCTGTAGAAGAGTCTCAGCAGTCCTGAAGGCTTCTGGGTCATTAAAAACTCCTAAGGGCCCCGCTAGCCCAGGGTTTTCTCTTAGTTTGTTATCTAAGAATGAATCAAATGGCACATCCTTTCAGCAGTGTAGAGTACTTCATAGCTCATTGTCAAGAAGAGGTCTGGAAGAATTTTTTGATGACCCGAAGAATTGGGGACAAGAAAAAGTGAAATCCGGAGCTGCATGGACCTGTCAGCAGTTAAGGAACAAAAGTAATGAAGATTTACATAAGCTTTGGCACGTCTTACTAAAAGAAAGAAACATGCTTCTAACTCTAGAACAGGAGGCCAAGCGGCAGGTATTACCAATGCCAAGTCCAGAACGGTTAGAAAAGGTAGTTGAGTCCATGAATGCATTAGATAAAGTTGTCCAGGAAAGAGAAGATGCTTTAAGGCTTCTCCAGACTGGTCAAGAAAAAGCTCGACCTGGTGCTTGGAGAAGAGACATCTTTGGAAGAATCATTTGGCACAGGTTCAAGCAGTGGCCTATACCTTGGTACCTAAATAAAAGATACAACAGGAAACGATTCTTTGCAATGCCTTAGGTGGACCATTTTGTCAGACTGAGAATTGAGAAACGGGCCCGCATTGAAGCAAGAAAGAGGGGTCTGGAGAAAAAGAAACAGAAAATTCTGCTCAAGAAGTTTCCACACCTTGCTGACACCCAGAAGTCAAAACTTGGATAAAAAAAAAGTCTAAAATAATTTTTTGGTTGCATAGCAGTCTATGCACAAAAATATTAAGTGGTTTATAAAAAAATTATCAAATAAAAAAAAAAAAAGACAGGCACATCTCTGGGGAGACTTCTGTGGCCAAATGCAGGCAATGATTGGTCAAACTGGAATTGGTTCAGTTCTCTGGAAAGATGAGTCAGAAGTGGGGAGGGGAGTGAAACTATTGGCAGAAACTGCCCAGCTAACAAGGAATTCTTGTTGCAAGTGCCAAGGTGGAATTCTCAGGAATTTTGGGCCCCTTTTTTTTTTCTTGAGATCCAGGGAGCAGTTTGGTTTCATTTGAACCTCACAAAACCCTTTTTCCTGCAGGGACCGTGGATTTTGACTAATTCCCTTCTTGACTTCATATATATGTGTTGTGTACTGAACAATGACACAACAGACAAAGAGTGGGTGCCCCTCAGAGAAAGAGGGACCACTCAGATGCCTGCCAAGCCATGCCCCTGGTGGGGACACAGGCATGGCTTAGCAAAGGATGGTGCAAGGCCTCTGCTATGCCATATGTCAACTGCCACAGAACCAAAGCTGAGGGCTCTGACAGCGAGCAGGACCAGGGCTTCCCAAGCTTGGTGCAGAGATGGAGCAGACTATTGCTTACACTGTCTGTTCCACTCAGTCACACATTCAGCAGTCACTTAGAGGTGAAAACACCCCCTTCCCTTTTAGAGTAGTCCTAACAAGAGGTGATCAATCTCTCCTTCTGTTCAAACTGAGCAAGACTGACAGAAAGACTAACTGGGGTGTACCCGGGAGTCTTACCAGAATCAAAATCAAGTAGGAAGACAGGAAGATAGACAGACAGACAGATAGACAGACATGCAGACATACAGACAGACAGACAGACAGACTGACTGACTGACTGACTGACTGACTGACTGACTGACTGAATGAATGAATGAATCCTTCTGCCTTTGAATCCAATGTGAGTTATTTGAGGGGGAGCTATGAATCATCCTCCAGACCTTAGAGGGGACTTGAGAAATCCCAGGGGTGTGCCTCCCCACTGGGACCTGGAAGAGGTCCTTGCTCCATCTAAAAGGGCCACAGTCAATGACCAAAGAGTTCAGCCCCAGTCAGTTTTCCCATCCAATGCACCAGATGCAATGGCAAACAGAAACACAAAAATGACACCTAGGATGTGGAGACAGACCAATTTTATGTCAAAAGGCACTGATCAGGATTATTCCCAAAATATCAGGTCCTGATCTCTAGGATTTGCATGGGATAAGCAAGCAGGAGTACAAAGGGAGAATGGCTTGTCAACTGGGATTGGTTCTTACCATATGCACCGTAATGACCAGCTGTGCATCACAGTGACTGGACATTTCTGAGAAACAAAAGTAATAAGAACTGTAACTGGAACTATTATCTGGGTAACTAACATACTAATGCATACTGGCACAGTGGCATCGGGGGCTTTTCTGCTACAGGATAGCCTAGAAGACACTTTCTTTACTAAAGTAATGTGACACACAAGAGAAAACTGTCAGCATCCTTCCAACCTCCTTACCAACTGTTGTCCTTTATAGACCAGGGAAAATACTTGAAGATGCTACGAAACTAAGTCCTCTCCTCTGATTGGTTGTCATGTTGTTTAGTGTTTCTCCAAGTGGTTGCAAAATGATGCCAAAATACAGACATTTACTTCCCCTTGTACTTTATAGGTATTCGTCAATATTAAGCTGGCTTTACTTATTTTTGTAACATCCTTGTATTTCTACTTTTTCGAACAAACCCGTTTACCAAGGATTTTTCTTTCTTTTTTTTTTTTTTTTCCATTTTATGTATTTGGTACGGTGGGGGGCGTTTCACTACATAGCTCAGACTCATAGTGATCCTCCTGTTTTCAGCCTGCCTAGTGCTGGGATCACAGGTGCACGCCACCTTGCCTGGACTCATTTGCAGGATCAGTGGGCTGCGGGGTCAGGGCTGGCACATGCATGACCAGGGATCAAGCCCTGGTCCCTGTGCCTGCCAAAGCAGGTGCTCAGTCCACTGAGCCATCTCACTGGCCCTAGGAGTTTTCATTATTAAGACTCACTCCTCAACAGTATGTGAATCTGAATAGTCAATATTTTTTAGTATTTAGTGCTATCATCAAAAGAGAGATATCAAAGCTCCATGATTTGCAGCCTGAACTGGGGGAAAGGTGAAGTTGCCATCAGCTATGATTAGGAGGCTAAAGGAAGAAGAATTCTAAAGAAAAAGATCCAAGAGTCCAGTCCCATTTTTTTAAAGTAATTTGTGGAGGGCCGCTAGCAGGCCTTGAAGAGAGGGAGCTGGAGCTTGGCAGGCGAAGGCCTGAGGGATGGGAAAGAGGAATCAGTCACAAAGAAAGTCAGGCTGTGGAGACAGGGAGCAACAGGGCCTGTGAGCTTGGGCCACTAAGTCTGGGGTCAGGAAAGAAGGAAGGCAGGACTGGGGGCCAAGCCAGAGCAGACTCTACTCACTTGAAAAACCATTTCTGGGGATTGAGCTGGGCTAGATGACACACCCTTACAATCCCAGCACTCAGGAGGCTGAGGCAGGAGGATTGTTGCAAGTTTGAGCCAGCCAGCACAACAAAGTGAGCTCAAGGCCAGCCTGAACTGCAGGTGAGACCCTGCCTCAACAAGATAAAAACACAAAAATAAAGTCTTCTGGGGAATGAGATTTGGAAGAGAACAGGTTCCACACTACTCAAGCATCAGGTCAGGAGTTGCAGCTGAGGAAAGATTCCAGCCTCATCAAAACAAAGTTAAAGATAAAAAAAAGAAAGGAAAATGAAAGGAAACGAAGAGAAAGCCGTCAGCTGGTAAGCTAGCACAGCCCCCAGGAGGCTGAAGCTGGAGAATCATAAGCTTACGTCCAACTGAAACACTTCAGGGATTTAGCACGATCCTGTCTCCAAACAGGAAAACAAAAAGGGCTGAGGAAGGAAAGAAAATATGTGACTAGACTCCTCAAAACTGTCAAGGTCAGCAAAAACAAGGAACACCTGAGAACAGGTGCAGCGAAGAAGTCAAGGGCCTTGCCACATAGTCCAGGGTGGCCTTGAACTCACTATGTGCCTCAGGTTGGCCTCCAACCCACGCTGATGACCCTACCTCGGCCTCCCAAATACTGAGTTACAGATGTGTGTCATCAGGCCTAGAAATGATATTGACTAATAAAAAGTATAAATATTTTCTTGTGGTGCTGGAGATTGAACATAGGATTTTGCACTGAGCTACACAACAAGACCTATTTATTTTATTTTGAGGCAGGGTCTCAGGAAATTGATCATTTGCCTAGGCTGGGCAAGAACTTGTATTCTTCCTGCCTCAGTCTCCCAGAACATAGGGGTCGCTGGTGTGCATTACCATGCCTGCCTATCTACACCTAGGGCATGGCACTGTGCGCTTCTAATCCAAAATAAGATGAAACACAAGGGCCTGAGAAGGCAGCTCTGTGGAAGACCACATGCGTAGCATGTGCCAGGCCCTGGATGCTATTCCCAGTATGGAGGAAACTGTTTTTTTTTTTTTTTTTTGTCTTTTTGAGACAGGGTCTCACTATGCAGTTCAGGCTGGCCTCGAGCTCACTTTGTAGCTCAGGCTGGTCTCGAACTCGCAACAATCCTCCTGTCTCAGCCTCCCGAGTACTGGGATTACAGGCATGCGCCACCACGCCCGGCTCAGGAAACTGTTTTTAACTTCTCAATTGAGTCAGCGCACACACGGAATTGGCGCAGACAGATAATGGTGAAGTTAAGGCAGCAGACAGTGCGTTCTCCCAGGACAGCTATTTTTGGCAACTGGAAGCTTGCCCAGGCCTCCCAGTACAGCTGCGAAAGGGCAAAGCTCTATCTACCTCCTGCAGCTTCGACTCTGGTCTGCCCAGGGCTCAGACACCACACACAGAATACATTGGAAGGGTGCAAACTAAGTGGCCGGTAGCGCATTGCTCACTGTTCGAACAGGAACTCGGCTGCTGGCGGCGGGGGATTGCTACTGAAGGCCCGGGTTCCACCTTCAGACCCGGGCCTGGCACCATGTCACCCACGAGCCCCAGGAGCCGATCCCCCTGCCAACCATCCCTCCCAGGGGTGCCCCCACTTCCTTGGCCCACAGAAAGGGAAATTGTGACTTGTAACAGAGGCCTTGAAGGTGTCTACACCTAGAAAACATGGAGCTCGGGGTCTGCGGTACATACGAGCCACAGCGTGGGCCGCTGCACATGTCAAAGCTTGTGTGAACACCCAGCTGAAGGTCACACACAAGTGGGTCTCGGTAGGAGAAGAGATGAAGACGGCGACAACGGGCAGGACAGCAACGCACTGTAACAACACGCGTGGCTTTTATGAATTGCCTTTGAACACCAAGGACTGTGTGCATGGAGAACACAGCTCTGCTCCTAGCTGGGAAGGCCGCCAGGTGTCAGGCACGTCGTCGACAGAGCCCTGTCGACGCCCATCTGCAGGTCCTCTGGACCGGCACCACTTCCGCTTCGCTCCTGATGACTCAGCAGGTCCGTTTCCAGGGTCCGAATCATTCCAGATCTCACCCCCTTGAGCTTTCCTTCCGCCCGCACTGGTGCCACCCAGCCCCGGGCTCACTCCGCTCCCAAACACGAGTGGGTTTCCCAGGGCCCTCCTCCATTTTGCCTCTGAGACCACTGCTTCCTCCAGCTCCTCACCCATCCACCCACCGCAAGTGTCAGAAAGCGACACCTGGTCCTTCAGCTCCTTCCTGAACATTAATTTCTCTCCTGTTCAGACAAACAAACAAAGAAAAAAGTTCAGGAATTGAGAGTGGTGGGTGCAAGAAGGGCTTTATCAGTCCCAGAGAAGCAGCAGTTTTGCCCTTTGACAGCAAGAGGAGGGAAGCTGACCAGGCTGTCAATCACAGCCAGCGCCTACAGTTCTTTTTTTTTTTTTTAAATGTATTTTGTGCAGGGTCACACTATGCAGCCTGACTCCCATTGTTTTCAGCCTCCTAGCACTGAGATTACAGGCACGCGCCACCACGCCCAGTCTCAGTGGCCTGCTCATTGCCCCCTGGGGCATGGCCTGCGTGACCTATAGTGCCAGGGATTGAACCCTGGCCTGTGCGTTTGCCTAAGCAGGTGCTGAGTTATCTCATCGGCCCTGTGGGCTGCAGTTGAGAAACATGTTTCTCATCCATGGATGGATGAGACTGCTCGAGGACAGGCTGCCGCACACCTGCCCAGAGCCACGCCCATCTTCCGGATTCCTTGGATAAATCACGCTTCCGGATAGGATCTCCACTCAGAGGGAAAACATAACACACAGACCAGTGCAGGTGGGCCCCGAGCAAACCTAGGCTTGCGAGGTGACTGGGCTCCACCCTCCCAGAGACCTCTGCTCTTTTTTGAAAAAAAAAAAAAAAAAGAGACAATTAATGACATCCTTTTAGGGTGCCCTAAGGGTGAAACGTACACCTTTGCAGGGTTGTCGTGTCTGCCCTGGAGCAGCCAGTGTTTCTCTTTCTTGGGGCTGCCCATAGGACAGCAGCTGTGTTTCTTTTCTAGAATAAATTTATTTTCATTAAAAAAAAAAAAGTAATTTGTGTTTGTTTGTTTGTTTGGCTAGTTGGTTGCTTGGTTGGTTGGTTGCTTGGTTGTTTTTTTGAGACAGGATCTCATTATGTAACTCAGATTGCCCTTGAACTCACTATGTAGCCCAAGCTGGCCTCAAACAGTGACCCTCCTGCCTCAGCCCCCCTCAAGTGCTGGAATTACACACATGCACCACCACACCTGGCACTACATTGGCTTTAGCCAGTTTGCATTGTTGCAAGTGGGTAAATTACTTGCATCTGAAAACATCCCGCCTTATGGAAAAATTAGTGCCAGCAAAGAGTTTTAATTATCAAATCACTAAAATGTAGAATTGCCTGCAACTAATTCTCATTAATGGAGAAATAAAGATGGAAAACAGTAAGAACTCCACCTTTCTGGATTAAAATTGACTAACTAAAGCTTATTTCATTTAAACTGAAAATGCTTTAGCATTGCAAAACTCAGGAGAGGAAAATTATGGTGTCAGACTATGCTGGATAAATCACATAGTTTCTCATAAAAAGGAAGGGATGGCTTAGGCTGAAGGCAATTATTAAAATACAGAGAAAAGAATGGTTTTATTAACTGTTCTTGTCCAGTGATGACTTTTACCCAAAAACTAATGTAATGGCTGGGATTGGATATATTGCCCATGGGAGACCAAATTAAAAAGAACTGCAGAACCTTTATTAACTAGCCATAGACCCATCTGCTCCCTTTCCCATCTGAGAAAACACAAAAGGCCCAGTTCTTTGTTCCCTACTTGCTTTCATAGTTTTTTTATTGCTATGGGAACTGGGGAGGAATGTGGTGCTCCCTCTTTCCTATAGGTGTGAGGTGTTGGCCAGAGGAACTTATGGCTAAGCATGGGCAAATCATCTGTCTCTTATTGCCCTAAATGGGTCCTGTCTCCTCCTGATGTCCTATATATTTGTGAAGTTCTGACAGGGCAAGGGAAGGAGTGATGAATGGGGTACTTCAGGCAAGGTGACTTCTATGTAAATACTTCAGGCAGGTGTTAAACTAAATTGAATTCTGCTTCAATCTCTTTTACTTCTAAAAGTGAATAGGGTATTAAGCTAGACGCCATCCCTTACACTGAAAGCATGATCCTTTGAAGCCTTCTGCTGGCAAAGGGAGGCAAGTTGTGATCTCAGTAGGAAATAAGACTGGAACATAAACTAAGGTTGGCCCCAAGCGCCCCCCGAAGGAGCACCCAGATTCAGTGTGAAATGAATCAGCACTGTCACTGGCCACCCAACACCTTTCTGAAATGTAGAAGCAGTGTCCTTGCAGGCTTAGGCTGCTCCCCAGGGGTCCCCTATAGATCCTACATGCCATGGAGACCAGTTCATCCTCTTCCAACTTCAGTCATGTAGTGATCACTAAGGACCATCAAGAAACATATCACTTGGTCCTCACTGAAAAACCATCTCTGAGCTTCCCTAGTCCTCTTCTTTCTTTTCCTGGTGTTTTAGGACTTTCCCAACTTACCTCTGGTGCCCCAGTCCTGCTGTTGGCCCAGCCCTTCCCAGGAACAGACTCTGCACTATGAACTTTCTCATTTTCTCTTCTGACTTAGACTTGTAAATTCAGTTTGCTGGACTGAATTTATCCAGGATTTCATTTCCGATCTCAGAGATCTTTCCCAAGACAGCCAGCTCTTCCCTTAACTGCAGTGTTGGGCCCAAGGTTTAAAAAATATTCCTCATGCTGGCACGCAGGTACCTAGGATGGGGAGAAAAGGCAGATTGGAGCCTACGATCCCAGACTGGGATACCACACTTCCAACTTTGCCTCTTTCCTCAATATCCCAGGCACCTAGTTCTTGCCATAATGGGTTGGTTTTCCCGTGTGCCTAATGATGAATATCTGAAGCGTAAACCTCTTAATATCAGGTATTGAGGCCATCACTGTCACATCATGAGAATTGGTGAAAGCAGTCCCATGGGATAGAATCCCTTAGTGACCCAAAAGTCAGTCCACAAGGATATACAGTCAAAGTCTACTAAGCATCAAAACCCTTTATCGAGGGAGATGGCTCAGTGGAATAAATGCTTCCCTGGCAAGCACAAGGGCCTGAGTTCAATCTCCAGTTCTGCCAAAAAAAAAAAAAAATCCCTTATCCACCTGCACACAGCCCTCCTCCCCACTCTAGGCCCCAAAATCCCAGTCACCTCCCTCTGGTAAGTAACTGCCCATGTGGATGGAGGAATGATTGCCCGCACAAGTGGGAATGTACATGGTGACAAGTGCACTCCTGAGCCCACGACTGTAGGGAGGTGGGAAATCCTACCGAGGTGGGAAGAGTCAAAGCTCTGAGGCAGCAGAGCTGAGAAAGATGAAGTGACAACAGAAGGCTGCCAAGGGAGGCCAAGATACTAGTCAAGTGTGGAAATTAACATGGGACAGGGTGGATTAGGCGGACGGCTCTGCTGGAAGGGCCCCAACTGGCAGGGTGCTGGTTCTAGCTCACAAGTCTCACTGATGTCAGCATCTCAAGTATTCTGGTTGACCTCACATTGGTAGCCACAGTGCAGATATTTCCACCAGGAATGGACAAGTTCCCTAAGTCAGGGACCTTTTTATGCAGAGCCAGGTAGGAAGCATTTTGTGAGCATTTTATGTGGCTACACAGTCCTTTGGGAGATTTCATGGAGATTAGAAATGTTTCTGAAAGAATCTGTAGAAGCAGAGAGGATTCTGAGGAAGTTTCAGACACCATGCATCTTGCTGTCAAGGTAAGAGAGCACTAAGGTATTAATCTCTATCCTGGGCTCCTAGCTGCCCCATTTCAGTGATTCGCAACCAGCTCTGCAGCCCACGGTCATCTCTCACAGTCACATCTGTCTTACAGTAGAGAACCACAGTTCCCTCCATGTGCTTGCTGGGCAATGGGACAGGACAGGAGTGCTAATACTCACTACTCCTTACCCACATGGCCAGACCAGAAGGTCCAGCCCCCATGACCAAAACTCAGACTGCTGTTCTCCTAGCCTTCTTATCTGTCTTCCCCCTGACCCTAGCTGCCCTGCCTTCCCACCTGCCTCACAGATGGGTTATTTCCAGGGACTGCAGGGTATCTCAGGCATCTCAAGAAGACTTGATTTCCAGGAGCCCCCATTCAGCCAAGTCATTAGGGAGACAAAGCAGATGATAGGCCAGAAGGGCTCCCCCTCTCTTGAGAAGTGCCATGTGGCCACACCCAAACTAAGTTCAAAATCTAAAACCATGTAACAGGAAGGATCGGGCACCTCAAGGACCCTGAAAGCACAGCCTAGAGGGAGAATGAACCTTTCTTGTCCGGTGTCAGGTGGAAAATTCCAGTCAGAGACAAGGTCATTCCTGGCCTGGACATTAATCTCCATGGTATATTACAGGTGAACTACAAACCAGCAAAGGTAAAGCAGAAAAAGGCAAAGTCAAAAAACTGAAAGTAGAAATTCCATTGACACACCTACCCCCTCTCCTAGTTCTCTTCTCAAAGGGTCAGAATCATATTACAGGAACACACACATACTTCTGTTTATAGCAGCACAGTTTATAACAGCTAGAGCTTGTCTATCAACAGATGAGTGGGTGAAGAAAATGTGGTATTTATATACAGTGGAACACCCACTATAAGGAAAGATAAACTTGAGTATTCATAGATAAATGGATGCAACTTGAGAACATAACATGAAGTGAAGTAAGTCAGACACACAAGTGCAAATATCATATAGTCTCTCTTTTAGAAGAAGCATAGCCGGGGAGATGGCTCAGTGGAATAAGTGCTTCCCTGGCAAGCACAAGTGCCTGAGTTCAATTCCCGGTACTGCCAAAAAAAAAAAAAAAAGAGAGAGAGTGTAGAAGAAGCATAAATAGGGCCAGGGAGCTAGCTTGGTGGTCTGAGTGCCTGCCTGGCAAGCACAAGGACCCAGATTCAATACTTGGTACCATATGCCAAGCTGCCCCAGCACTGAGCCAGCCACCAAAACTGGGCATGGTGGTGCATACCTGTAATCCCAGCACTGGGGAGGCTGAGACAGGAGATCACTATGAGTCAGAGATGCGTAGTAAGACCCTGTGCCGAACAAATAAAAAAAATAAAACATTTAAAAAGATCCACAAAAAAAGAACAAAATAAAAGAGAAATAAAAAGCAAAGAGGGAACTCAAATACTTCCCAAATTACAAATTCCATTATTTTAATACTGTTTCAATATATATATATACTAATTGGTTTCATTTACACAAATAATTTACCTTAGTTTGTTGAAAAGAAAGATTTATGTTGTTTTTTTTTTTGTAAGAATATTTTTGGCTTATCACCGAGGAGATGGCTCAGTGGAAGAACATTTTTGGCTTATGAAGATCTTATACTCTGAGAAACTTCTTTAAGAATAATGATATGTAGTATAATACCTATCATTATTATTATTCTTTGATTATGAAATTTTATTTTCTTCATAATTTTTTTTTTATTTTAAAAAGCCAGGAATGTAGCTCAGTAGTTGAGTGCTTACTTAGCACAAGTGAGAAACTGGGTTTAATCCCCAGTACTGAAAAGAAAAAAACAATTAACTTAGTATAAAAACTTCTTTCAGGACTATGTGATTAAATATTCCTGGGTCACCTTCAAGACAAAATAAGACATTTCATCTGGAGTCCAAACAAGTTAGAAAAACCTGAAACGCAAGTCTGACATTTATAGTCTGTTCTGGGCAGAACTATGATGCATCTGGTGAATGTAGAGTATTCCATAGAAGGAAAGAAGCCACAACTTGTCATTCCACAGCCCTTCAGGAGTCCTGCAGCGCCTCAACAGGCTGGCAGTGCTGCCTAATTATGAAGAAACTGTGGACTAAGTCCTCCAGCTATCCAAGGCTCCAGAGTCTCTTTCAGTCACTGATTACATTAGCTCTTGCAAGGGAACGGCAGGAACTCAGAGACAGCAGGTGCAAAGACATTGACGGTTCCGCCTCAGGATAGATCCACTGTCCATCCACTGTGTGGCGCTGAGGAAGATGTCCTGAATTCCACAGCTCTTATAAAATCCCAAGTCTTTTCTACAGGGACTGTATTGGAAGCTGTTCCAAACAGAGAAAGCTGCTGGCTGGCACACGTGGCCGGGAAGCAGACAGGTGACAAGCTCTCACCCTGAGGCGACAGCCACATTCCTTGGCCAGGATCTGAATGATGAGATGTCTCCACTAAGGCACTACCTGGCAACAGTGTTCAGCATGGGCTGAGACACTGGATCTGCACCCGAGGGGCAGTGGAAATGGGGGCCTGGCTGAGTCCTAGGCCTTCCTGGCAGCAAGGAGAGGCCTCGGCACCAGTGTGTGGAGCAGGGCTAAGTTAAAGCAGTGGTTGAGTGTATGACTTTGACCTCCCTGACTGGCCCACCCTGTCCCCTTGGACCATTTCCCTACTGCATGAGATCCAGCTTCCTGTCCTGTTCTATCCACCCTTTTTTATTCTCATTCAAACGAGATACCCTACAGTATCCAAGCTTATGTGACTACTTTATTTCACTAAACATTATAGTTTACAGGTGCATCCACTTTCCTACAAATATCGCAAATTTGCCATTCTTTATAGTAGAGTAGTATTCCATTATATACAGATAACCACATTTTTAAAATCCAGTCTTCTGTGGGGTTTACAGACTGTTTCCAGGATTCAACTATTCCAAGCTGTGCTGCTATAAACATTGGTAGGCATGCATTGCTGAGCTATGATATCTTAAGCTCTTTAGGGGAAAATACACAGCATGGGGATAGCTGGGTCACATGGAGTTTCTAATTTCAGTTGAGAAATCTCCATACGGATTTCTATAATGATTGTAGCTTATATTTCTACCAACCATGTGATTCCATTTTCACCACACCCTCACCAGCATTTGTTACTGATTTCTGAATGATTTTCATTTTTTCTGGAGTAAGATGGAATACTAGTGTTGTTTTAATTTGCACTTCTGTAATGATCAGAGATGTTAAACATTTTTCATATATTTGATCATATATATATTTATTTCCTCCTGTGTAAAGTATCTGTTTGTTTCTCTTACCCATTTCTTGACTGTATCTTGAATTTTAGGTCATTTAATTTTCTTAATTTTTTTTGAGGTAGATACTATTATCTCTCATTTTACAGGTTAAAAAGTCTGAGGCTTAGGGATAAAAATACCTTGTTACATATGAAAGTGGTGGTAGAGGAGTTAGAATCATGTCTACCACAATATTTGCCTTCAGTTCTCTTATTAATCTTAACTCATACTTAAATTTTATAGTATATACAAAAAAAAAATTTCCTCATCGGCATTTACCAGCTTTCCTGGATTTTGGATTTAATATCACCACCAACAAATACATAAGTAGGGACAAGTTACTCAAACACTTCTTTGTATAGTCTAAGTATTGACTCTCTGAATAGCCAGCAAAAAAAAAAAAAAAAAAAAAAAAAGAAAATTTCCCTTCTGTAGGTTGTCTCTTGGCTCTACTGATGGATTTTTTTGCTGCACAGAAACCTTCTCCTTCAAATAACTGCATTTGTTGATTCTTGTTATTTCTTAAGCAATTGAGATTGTTTAGAAAATTCTTTCCTGGCCAGGTGTGGTGGGGCCTGCCTGTGATCCCAGCACTTGGGAGGCTGAGGAAGAAGTGCTGGGAATTCAAGACCAGATGGACTACATGGCAAAGGCCTGTCTCAAAAATCCTTTCCTCCACCTGTCTTCAAGTGTTGTACCCATTTTATCTTCCAGTGGGCATAATGTTTAGATCTCTGAGCCATTTTGATTTTAAGTTAGGATGTGTTGAGAGAAAAGGACCCAGTTTCAGTCTTCTGCGCAGAAAACCATACATCTATGCACCACATGGCTTTCCCAGCCACACTTGTTAACTAGGCTGTCTTTCCTCTAATATGTGCTTTGACCCCTTTGTTGAAGATCAAATAGATGAATGTAGGCTAAGCATAGCGATACATGCCTGTAATTCCAGCACTGGAGAGGCTGAAGCAAGAGGATTGCTGCAAGTTTGAAGCCACTGTAGGCTACAAAGTGACCTCAAGGACAGCCTGAACTGCATGGCAAAACCCTGTCTCAAAGGAAAAAAAAAAAAGTAGCTGAATGCAAGTGGGGGTTGGGAGATGTCTACATCCTCAAATCTGTCCCATTAAACTATGTGCTTTGCTTCTAGTACCATGCCATTTATATCACTATTGCTTTCTACTATAAGTCAGGTATTGCTGTGCCTCCTCTTTGCCCATTATCCAAAATTATCTTTGGCAACCAGCTTTCTGCAAGGCCCTAAGGCTGGTGGAGCACTTTCCCAATAGACACAGGGATGCCACAGGCAGTGGTCTGCTTCCAGCCTCACCTGGGGTCTCAGCCTGTGAAGTCTCCACACTAGTGGTGGTGGACAAACAAGACCAGGGTCAGCCCACATTGGGGCATCTGCCTACATCTCACCATGCTAGGAAGCACCTTCCTGCTGTCCCCAATGGCCCCATCGCTATTTATGGGCTCCATTGTTTGGCTCAATGTCAGTGCCTACAGGATGTCAGTCACAGGCTTAGTTCTGGTGGCCATTTACTTTGCTACATAGGTAGTGAGAAGAGTGACTTGGCTAAATAGTCAGTGTACAGCGATTCAAACCCTGAGAGAGTCCCTGACTCAGCCGATCCAGCTCCCATGGATAGAGCCGCAGAGCTTCTATTTGGCAGGTTGTTCCTGCCAAAATGGTGTTGCTCTCTGCTGCCACCTCGCGGCAAAGTAGTGCATAGCCACACAGAGAGGGGGCTGGGGCCTCTTCTCAAGTCTCCAGGGCTGGCTGGCTGGCTACCTGGGTTTCAGTCCGAAGTTCCGCAGAAAGCCAGAAAGGAGGGACACTTCATTAGTTTCATGCACTGAAATGACAGACTACAGGTGGGTCACTGAGCTGTAGGTTAACAGCTTGCACCTAAATTGAGATACTCAATTGAGAGAAGGGTTTGGGGGGTTTTCCACCTCCAAGATTCTTCTTATATTGCAGCCCCGCCCAGGCATGATGCCTTCTTCCATGGGATTTGAAAGGATGAGAGCTATTTTCAAGAAGCATCCTAAGGGCAAAGGCAACACCTCAGGGGTCTGCAACACCACCTTTCTGCTGATTCCCCTGCCTCTATCTTTCATTGGGACATGGCTGTTAGTCCCTGGCTTGTCATCAAGGGAACATAGGACTTCAGATATTTAACTTACTTAACAAAGTAGAAAGTAAGGTAATTCATTCCCAGCTCCTCTGTATTGATGTCTATGAGTTGGGTAGGTCTAGACCCTCAAAAATTGGGTCACCCATAATAGATGATTGGGCTGAGCAGTACCCCATGCAGGTAGGTGGGACTGGCCCCAAAGCTGCCTAAACCAAGACCTAGAGGCTCAACTCACTTGAGTTAGTATCCCAGATGTTCTTACCCAGGGCTGTGAAATTATGGGAAAATGGAGGGGGCTCCAGGTTTGTGGGTTCCAAATTTTTTTCTCCCCCAGCCTGGCTCCACTGGCTCCCCTTGATCTCTGAAGGCCTTGGCTGGTAAGGGCACTGCCTTCCACCCTCTCCACATCAGCTCTCCCCACTGCTCCACACCCAGCGGGGGCAGCTCCTCGAGCCTTTGTCCATCTCAGCACCAGGGCACATCTGTGCTAGGGAGTCACACACTCCCAGGGGCTCACCTGACCACGCCCAGGAGCCCTCAGCTCTCAGGGCTTAAGTGCTGCCATTTGCAATAATTACTTAGTGGCAAAAATATTTTATATTGAATGTGAGCAATCAGAGTATATTTGTGGTCATGAATTAAAGACTTCTGTATACGTTTTTCTTTAAATGTCTCATAAAAAATAAAATAAAATAAAAAATAAATGTCTCATAAAACTCTGGAGTAATTTTAAGTTAAAAGCAACAGTGGGAGGACCAAGGATACAGCTTAATAGTAAAGTATTTGTCTAGTATGCATAAGGATCTAGGTTCAATCCCTAGTAATGCAAAAAATAATTTTAAAAAAAAGGTAATATTGGGTTAGGTAAGTCAGTAAATGTATTTCCAGAAACATAGACTGAAATACTAAGTATCACAACACAAAAAATATAGCAAAGAAAACTTATATCCTAGTTTTGCATTCTTAAAATGGATTAAGCATAGAGAAACTCAGTGGATTAGACTCCTTTTCACTCTAGCTCTATAGCCTAAAATTTGTGTGTGTTCAGTTCTCCTACACAAGACATAATTTATGCCTTTGGGGGGGAAAAGGGCATAAATTATCCTATCGATTCAAACTGAAGTTTCTGGGGTTTGGGTAAGTGATTATGTAAATGATTATGGCTATAACATTTGGAAAGTAAAGCTCCTGAGAGATTTGGATCCATGACCTGGAAAACTATACGGTTTTTTTATTTTTGTTGTTGTTGTTGTTTAACTGCAGACTCTGAAAAGGCATAACTGCAAAACTTTCTAGTGAAATTCCACATGATAGGATATCATTTGAAAACTGCTATTTAGAGCCAAGGGTGTAGCTCAGTGGTAGAGCATTTGCCTGACATGTACAAGGTCCTGGATTCAATCCCTAGCACCACATCCAGAAAAAGAAGAAAAGAAATAAAGAAGGGGAAAAAAAGTATATTAAACATGCAAACAACATATATGGAACTAGATGTTTCCAGTTCAGTTATTTCACATTAGATTTAATATAAGCTTCAGATTCAAAAAACTATAGGATGAATTAAGAAGCTTGAATCACCCAAACTCACTCATAATATAGCATTATGAATATGACTGGAATTTTAGAAACAGCTCAGGTTCATTATAGGGTAACCTGGGTCATAGAGACAAGATTAGAAAAGCAACCTGGAGTAAGTAGTGGACACATATAATCCCAGTACCTTAGATGCTGAAGTAGGAGAATCCTAAATGCAAGGATAGCCTGGGTAACTTAGTGAGATCCTGTCTCAAAATAAAAAATAGGACGAGCTAGAGATAGTAGCTCAGTTGAAGGGCACTTTGGGGCCCAATCCCCAGCAACACAAAAACGAAAATCACTTATAAATGTTTTAGCCAAAGACAGAACATATTAACAGAAATAGCCTGAAGAACATGAGTCAGCCAGGTCAAATGTTCATCAGGAGATCTGACAGATGTCATAAACAGAAACATCTGAGGACAAGGATGGAGTGAGAGCCTCTGCAAATCTCTCACAGCCAAGAATGGGGGTCCGGATGGGTTGCTATAGTCTGGATCTAGGATGTCTCCCCCTAGGGGACAGAGAGATGGCTCATAAGCGCTTCCCTGGCAAGCCCAAGGGCCAGTGTTCAATACCCGTTTCTTCAAAAAAAAAAAAGAATGTCGCCCAACCCCGAGAGGCTCTTGTGCTCTTGTGAGGCATTACTGGGAGGTGATGGCCTACAGGAGGTGTGGTCTGGCTGGCAGAAGCAGGTCACTGAAGGAGTACCCTTGAAGGGATATCAAAACTCCAGGCTCTTACTCTCTCTTTTGCCTCCCAGCCACCATAAGGCAAGCAGCTTTGCTTTGCTGCACTCCCTACCACAGTGTTCTGCCTCACCACAGCCCAAAAGCAAAGGAGCCAACTGACCATGGACCGAAACATCTGAGGCCATGAGCAACATCAATCTCTCTTCCTTTTAAATTTCAAGTGGTTTTGTTGCAGTAATGAAAAGCTAACACATAAGAACAGAACTGTATAGAGGTCTCTATATCCTGCCTTAAACACACCACACAATATACAAACACACAAGTTTAGTATATGTCATGTTTTATTCCCAACATGATATACCCATCAGCCTCATAATATGCATGAGGAAGTTGAGTTCGATAACCAAGAGAAGGGTGCTAACTTTTAAGTCCAAGGAAATATTGCAGTTATTTCTAATTTTTTTAAGAAAGAATGAACACATTTTTATACATCTTGTCCTAAAACCCCATTAGAATGATAGTAAAGGAAGTTTTTACACACACACACACACGCACACACACAAGCAAGAGTAATGACAAAGAGAGAATCAACACATTTTGCCACCTGGAAGTAGTCAGGTGATAACTGCTTTAATATTAAGACATAAAGATGAAAATTAAATGCACGAAGGAAGCAGACCTGGGGCCATAAAATGCCCCCAAAAGTAAGTCAATTCCTAACACAGGTCCTGAAAGGCTTAGAAAATTGGGCCCCAGTACCTCAGAAAGCAAAAGGTACAGAAGACCGGACACTGAGAAATGATTGAAAATCTTTAAAAGCAGTAGTTATATCCCCCAAATCACTGCCCTAATGGGTACAGTCAGGGAACTCACCCAACCTTCCAGGAAATTATGTTTGTTTTATGTTCTGAGAATGCTAGCCAGGGGTAAAAGCCAAGGTACAATTCCATGCTCAAAACAACAGAACTAGACAAATGAATTCCCAGTCCCCAGTCCACCCAAGTTTCCTCAACAACAGCAGTTAGGTTACATCCTCTAAGTAAGAAATAAGACCCTCCTATGTAGGGGATGGGTACAACCAAGAGAAATCACCTACAAATACTGTCTATAAATTTCAGCACTTGAGAGGTGAGTTCAAGCTCAGCCAGAACTACAGAGGAAGATCCTGTCTCAAAAAAAAAAAAAAAAAAAAAAACCCAACTAATAAAAAAAGAAACTAAACAGAGAGGGAACATGGAGGAGAAATGAAAAGGAGCAAAAGAAAACTAAAGTTATCATTACTGGGGCCAGCAAGTGTAGTAAGTGCCTGCTTTGGCAAGGGTTCAATCCCTGGTCCCACATGCCATGCCTCCCCAGCCCTAGTGCCTGAGACCAAGTTCGGGCGTGGCAGTGCAGGTCTATTAATCCCAGCACTGGGGAGGCTGAAAACAGGAGGATCACTCGTAGTGAGACACTGTGACATACAGAAATGAAAAAGGGGGGGGGGAGAAGTTCAACAACTAAACACTAAGAGTTCCTAATGAGAGAAGAGGGAGAAAAATGAGGAAAAGGTAACATTGAGGACAAAGGAAGAGAGAAAAAGAGGGAGAGGGAAAGGGAGAGGGAAGAAAGGGAGAGGAAAAATGAGGGAGAAGAAAGAAAAGGAGAGGAAGAGGGGGAGAGAGAGAGGGAGAGGGAGAGCAAGGCAAAACAGCATCTAACTTTTTTTGGAAAAAAAATTATTTTTTGAGACAGGGTTTCACTGTGTAGTTCAAGCTGGTCTCAAACTTCCAGCACTCCTGCCTCAGCCCCTGAAGCACAGGTATTAACAGATGTACACCACCACACCCATTGGCTTTTTTGTATGTATTTGGTACAGGGTCTCACTACACATATCAGACTTGACTCATGGTGACCCTCCTGATTTCAGCCTCCCTAGCAATGGGATTACAGGCATGTGTCACATCCCGACTCTCTCCAGCTCAGTGTGCACCAGGGGTGGGGCTGGCACAGCATGCGGAACCAGGCATCGAACTTGCCAAAGCAGGTGCTTTGTCTGCTGATCTATCATGCCTGCCCAGCATCAAACTTTTTTTTTTTTTTTTTTTTTTTTTTGCAGAGGTGGGGATTGATCTCAGGCCCTTGCACTTGCCAGGGAAGCACTTATTCCACTGACCCATCTTCCGGCCCCCAGTATCAAACTTTTTAATGGCATATTGGAAACTAAAGGAAAATGGAAAAAATACCTATAGAATTTTAAGAAAAAACAATTTGACCACTGTAACTAGCCATATTGTTAAGCGGTTAAATTTATTTTCTGAACTGGAAAAAGTAAACCTTTTTACCTCCTCTGTACCTTTTCTCAAGAGCCATAGGAACCAAAGGCCCACCTTCTAAAACAATGTGGTCAGATGAGAGGATACTAGGAACCTGCCCACCTACCAATCCTGCCACTTTATCTTTACCTGATACAGATGGCATTCTTCTTTAATAGGTATCTTTTTGCTAGTTAAAAGCTATTATCTGTTAGTTGGGAACAAACTCTAATTCTAGATCTAATGCTTTAGAAGCTAAGCAGAAGTAGGCAGAGGTGGTCCATAGGAGATGCAACAGATATTTATTAAAGGACCAGGAATGGTACAGATAGGAGCTAGGAGGGAAGAGACACAGGAATAGGCAAGGGACAGAGTTCATGGCCAGAATGGAGTGAGGATACCTGTGACTTGGAGATACAAAAACTAAAATTGACAAGACAACCACAGAAATTACAACATGAACAACAGCATTCTCAGTTGTTAAAATTCTTGACTGATAATTATATTGTTGGACAATATCCTTAATCTGGGAAATAATGTATAAAAAATTTAATAGTATTAAAGTATCATAGTGACACAATTTATTCTCAAATTGTTCAAGGAAAAAAATATAAAGAAATCCAAGGGCTGGCCAGATAGCTCAGTGGATTAAAGCGCCTGCTTACGCAGAACACAGTGGCTGGAGTTTGATCCCTGGTATGCTGTACCAGTTCTGCCCCAGTCCCGCACATTGAGACTCTGCATGGTAGTGCATGACTATAATCCCAGCTCTTGGAAGGCTGAGCACAGGCGGATCACTATGAGTCCGATCTACATGGTGAGACTCTGTAGTCTGTACTAAAATACATTAAAAAAAGAAATCTAATGTGACAAAATTAGCACTTAATCTAATTTAAACGCATATGGATGTATTATTATGTTAGTTTTTTTATAGACAGAAGACTTCTGGGGGAAAGCTGGGCATGGTGGTGCACATCTGTAATCCTAGTACTAAGGAGGTTGAGGCAGGAGGATTGTTGCCAAGTTCAAGACCAGCCTAGGCTACAAAGTGAACTCAAGGCTAGCCTAACCTACAGAGCAAGATCCTATCTTAAAAAAAAAAAAAAAAAAAAAAAAAAGATAAAAGATAGGGAAAGGAAGTTTTTAAAGGCAAATACTTTGCTATAAGGTGAACACAGAAATGTTCCACTTCTTGACTCAGCGCCTCAGTGCTGCCTAACTTCCTTCTGGTTAGCATGCTGCTCCCCAACCACCCAGATAACCAGCCCTGCTCTCCAGCGTGCATCTCCCCACCCCTCCATGGACCTAGGAGCTCTTTTCAAGCTCTCATTATGTTCTAAAATAACATAATGGGAGCTTGAAAAGAGCTTCGAGGAACTTCATATCCCTGCTTGGCTGTGTTTTGGGGTTTTTTGGTACCATAAACCAAACTCAGGACCTTGACTTGCCAGGCTGGTGCTGTGCTGCTGAGCTATGTCCCCAGCTCTCATCCCTGCACTGATCCTTTAACTTTCTCTCTTCCAGGAGACTGAATTTCTTGCATATGGTGACTTTTTATTCTGGTTACTTTCAGCACTCAGCATATGTGGACTGCTAAAAGCACTACATTGGTTACAGAAGGAATCTGTGAACCCATGGTTTCATGGATAAGTAAACAAAGATGACAGTTGAAGTATGACAAATTAAACTGCCAGGCGCAGTAGTACATACCTGTAATCCCAGCACTGGGGAGGCTGACACAGGAGGATCACAATGAGTTCAAGGCCAGCCTGTTCTTCATAGTAAGTTCAAGGCCAGGTTAACTCTGTAGAGCAAAACACCGTTTCACGAAGACCTAGGGGTTACAGCTTCCTCTTGTACTCTGATCACTCACAGAAACATTCATTTGCTACCCTTTCCCACCTCATCCTCACACTTCTATGCCAAGCATTTTAGTAGGAACCACAGGGAGAAAAAGAATTCCCAAGTCACTGCCCAGAGAATGCTGTGGATGAGACACTTTAGAGAAGCCCGCTGGGTGAGAGGTGGAGGCCTTCACCCCAGCCTTGTAGAACAGAAACCCAAGAAGGCAGAGACTAGAACCAGAAGGGCAAACCAGGCATGAGGACTGAAGATCAACCTGTGAAGACCAAAGCCAGGAAGAGGCACCTGGGAGCTCCACACTTGTGCTCACAGCTGCCATGTAGCCTCCTTGGCTTGCAAGAAGCAAGGGAGCAGGGTGTGCAGGCCCAGGGTTGTCCTACAGCCAAGGCTTCTTTAGAATGCTGTGCTCAGGCATTTGAAAGGGGGAAGCTGGGGCAAGCTGTGATACGAGGTCATTGAACAGTGACATTCAGCAGACATTTCTCAACAAGATGGATGCTTTTGCTTTCTCCTGCCTGAAGGTTTTGCTGAAACACTACCACATCCTCATTTACTGGTTTTTAAATACTGATCTAGGAGCTGTGCTTTGAGCTCCATCCATAGCCTGTTTTTCTCTTTTTGGAGATGGTATCTTACAAAGGCTTTAAACTGCCCACAGTGGACTCAAAACTTGTAATCCTCCTGCCTCAACTTCCAAGACTGCCAGGATTAGAGCCACATGCCACCCACCTGACTCCTCTGCCAAGTTCTCCTTGGTCACCTTGAAAGGTCCCTGTTGTCCCTACATGCAGTATTATCAGGGTTCTCTACTCACACTGGTTTTTCTTTTTTTTTTCTTCTTCTATATTTAAGACAGGGTGTATAGGGTCTCACTATATAGATGAGACTCAGTGATTCTCCTGTTTTCAGCTTCCCAAGTGCTGGGATTACAGGCACATACCACCATGCCCAGTCTCAATTGCCCTCTCAGGGCTCCCTGTGGCGGGCCAGGGATTGAACCCAGGCGGCTGTGCTCTGCTGAAGCAGGCACTTCAGGCCGGCTCACACTGCTTTTCATTCCCATCAACTCCCTAGATGTTCTGTCACCTCTGATCTCCAGTCTCCTCAGCCCTCTCCTGGGCTCCCAGCCCAGAATCTGCAGCTGCTTATACTCACAGGTGGTGCTCATGCAGTACTTTCTACAGTGTCACCAGACTGAGTTTCTCTGGAGGCATCCTGTATGTCTCTTCAGTATCCTGTACCTGCTTGTTCAACATAAGCACAATAAATGTCCCTACTTCCATCTTGGCTTTAGGCCCTGACACTTTAGTTTCCAGATACCTACAGTTTAAGCAGTAAGGACAAGACTCCTCATAATTACAGGTGACAACATGGAATGCTGGGCTGGGCAGCCAGCTCCTGGGAAAAGCAGGAAGACAGGCTGCTCACTTTAGCTAGTTCTGGCAAGGGACCCTGGAACTGAAGGCCTGTGGCTCTGTGGCAGCGGTTTCCATAACAGCAGCTGAAGGAAAGCGGCATGCCAAGGCGACTCAACCCCGTCATCCCCAGTCCTAGCTCCTGCCCAAGTCAGCGCTCACTACCCTCCTGCTGGGCCCTGCCACAGCTCTCATCTCTGGGCTCCAGTTCTTCATGGGCTGCTTCGGCTGACTGGAAACAGAACAAGTCACTTCCCTAAGGGTAAACCTTATTACTTACAAAGCACAAACTGTAAGCACAGCTTTCGAGGCCCTTCTTCACCAACAGCCTCACAAACCATCCAACTGCATCCTTGCACCATCTGCTGCATTCACCTGTACGCAAGTGAACCTCAGCATGAAGGTCCCCATTGCTCCCCCAGGCATCTGAGTGCCTCTATACCCAGGCACTTAGCACATGGTAGGCAAATTTTTAAATTTTTCTTTATTTAGATGGGGGAGGGAGTGTCTCACTGGGTAGCTCAGGCTGGCCTCTAATTACTAATGCTCCTGCCTTAGCCTCCTAAGTGCTAAGGTTACAGGCATGTGACTGCCTAGTCCTGTACAACTCTTTTAAAAATCCTGGTTATAAATGCTGGCAGGGGTATGGGAAAAAAGGAACCCTGCTCTACTGTTGATAGGAATATAGATTGGTGCAACCACTGTGGACATCAGTGTGGAGATTCCTCAAAAAATTAAAACTATTCAACATAGAGGCGGAGGTTGATAAGCTAGAACTGATGATATATGTAAGCAAAATTGGAAGAAAGAAAAAGGAAAAAAAATAAGGAGAAAAAGGAAAAAGAATTGAAAAGCGAAGATAAAACAATTCCAGAAAGCTAACTCTGATCTGGATTATATTCAGTACAGGCTGGAATATGAAATCAAGTCTAATTATCATGATTCAGCAGGAGAGAAAAACTCTACCATTAAAGGAATTGTCAGCCATAAAGTCTCGATACCAAACTTTGTACGCACACTTTAAACCTGTTGCTATTGAACAGAAAGAGACTAAGAGCCACATTTAGACTACTTTGAATAAGACCATGACCATGAGAGAAGAACTACAAAAGCAAACAAGATGTTGAGCTGTTACCATTGACCGAAGGAAAAACTGGAACAGTTAAAATCTCACATGCCACACTTATGAAGAAATGGAATTGCAAAAGAGAACTCTAATGAAGAAATTAATTCCAGACAAATATAAGAAGATGTCTTAATAGTTCATGAGTATAGATGGGGGGTTCAAGGAGGAAGTGGAGGAGGAGGTTTGGTTTGAGTGACTAGGAAATGATACCTTTCATAAGAGGATTAAGGAGGGCAGATATATAAATAAAATTCAGCCAAAGTGGAAATAAAAGTATGTGTGTGTGTATATATATTTGTAATTTTAATTAAGGAAGTCCCTTAATACTAATTTTGTATCTGTTTTCTTTTTGTATTATTGAGATAATATATTCAGGCTTATCATAAAAGAATGTATATTTTAGTCTGTGACTGAGTGAATGTACATTGGGAATTAAAATACACTATAAGCAAAAAAAAAAAAAAAATTTTAAACTAGAGGTCCCACTTGACCCAGCTATTCCCCTTTTTGGTATCTGAGAGAATGAAAAGCATCATACCACAGGGATATAAGCACACCCACATTTATAGCAGCAGTTTGTAATAGCTAAATCTTGGGGGCCAGGGAGATGGCTCAGTGAAATAAGCGCTTCCGTGGAAAGCACAAGGGCCTGAGTTCAATCCCCGGTTCTGCCAAAAAAATGTAATAGCTAAATCTTGGAAACAGCCCAAATACCCATAAACCAACCAATGAATGGAGATATGGAGGGCTTTTTTTATACAATGGAGTACTCTGCCATAAAGGTTCTGAGATATTTCTTGGTAAAAGAATCCACCTTAGGACCATACCCCTAAGTGAAATAAATCAGGCAAACATGTATAAATACCATATTGCTTCTCTGCTGTGAAAAACCAAAACTAAGGACCAAAATGTGTAACAGATAATGTAAAGACCAAAATGTATAATGTAAAAAAAGTAGGAAATGTTCAAATGGGAAGAGGAACTAGGGAGGGAAAATAGGAATTGATGGGAAGGGAAAAGAAAAAAATGAGACAAAAAGGAAGAAATGGAAACAAAGTTGTTGTAAATGAAAAGTGGAAGAGTATGAAGGGAAGGGAAGGGAATGGGAAAAAAAAAAGAATAAAGATATACTATGTACTAGTACAAATTCCCTATGATGAATGTGATCATTATGTATACCTAAGATGTACCAATAAACAATTTTTAAAAATCCAATTTCTTTGAATTGTTTACAATAGCCTTCCAAATCTGTGTCTAAAGTACTTTATAATTAAACTACTTACAGTAATTTTGGCTAAAGTCTGAAACTCTAAACACTCTCTCCATTTGCTACCTCTTGGGGCTACCTACTGACTGTGTAAATGACCAACTGGCCTAACATTCACTGGCCACAAGAAATGAAAAGCTGAAGAGCTTCTGAGGTCAGCATGCTGTGCTTCATGCCCACCTACTAATCAAAAAAAAAAAAAAGGCTGGACAAGCCTGACAGGCCCAGTCTGAACTTGACCTTTCCATTTTCACCTAAATCAACTCAAAACATATTTAACAACCTACTCTTCTTACCAGTTATTTAATCCTATCAGAAAGCCACAATAAATTGTGCACACAGGCAAACCAAAAGAACAGAATATAAGAAATACACAATGTAGAAACCAAGTTTATGATCAAGGTGCCACTTGAAATCATGAAAAAATGGGACTGCCATGAAATGATATTTAAATGAAATAATAAAGCTACATTTGCACTTCATGCTTTATATTAGGTTAAATTCCAAATGGATGAAAACTTTAAGAGCTAAAGCCATTAAAATAGTATTATAAGCCAAGTGTGGTGGCATGAATTCAATGTCAGCATGGGCTACACCAAGTCCAAGTCAGCCTGAACTACACAGCAAGACTGTCTCCAAAACACAAAGCAAAAACCGTAATTTGCCATTGAACATACTGCTCCGATTCACATATGCTTTGGCAAAGATTTGGGAAACATTATTGGTGGGAGCAAATTGACTTTTAGCAAGATTTACCAACTCTGCTTCTAGAGATTTTCTTTGGTGGAAGACAGTTTCTGCCCATATGTATATATGTATCTGTTTCGTAGAAGCAAAAGATAATCAACCTAAACATCCACTGGCCAGACTGTATTTTTAAATTATGGTGTAATTTTATGCAGCTGTGTTAGGGGAATGAAGTTCTGTATGAATTGTAATTCAGGTATCTTCAAATTTCTGCCAATTCCATCTCAAAAATTTTATCCAGAATTCATTTTCCCAATGAAATCAGGAGCACTGCTCTTCTTGCTACAATCTGGCCTCTATGGTGTCACCTTTACTCCCATCTACATCCCAGGAGTGTCATGCGGATCCTGTGAGAACACAAGCCAGTCAGCTCTCCACTGCAGCACCTTCCTCTCTCCAGAGAAGCACTGGCTCCCTCCATGCCCATTTCCACCTTGTTCTCTCTGAGCCCTCTCAACTTCACTAGCCTCCCTGCTTCCCTACCAAGAACACTCCTATTTCAGTATATTTGTACTTGCAGTAGTACAGTGCAGTGCATAGGTCTCGCTATGTAGTCCAGGTTGGTTTTCAACTAAATAGACTAGGTTGGCCTCAAAATCTCAGTACTCCCCCACCTTTGCCTCCCAATGCTGGTGTTACAGGAGTGTGCTATGCTGTGTAGCACCTGCTGTACCTTCTGCCAGGAACACTCTTCCCCCTGAACTCTCCATATCTCTCAACTCATCTGTAGTCAACCTCAGCTTCTCAGCACTTTCCTGCCAACTGAATTTGAAATTACATAAACTCTCTCTCTCTCTCTCTCTCTCACACACACACACACATAAACACAGGTAGACACTTTAATGTCCTCTGTACAATTCTTTCAGCTTCTCTTAATGTTTGAAAATACTCAGCAATAGATTGAAAGAACACATCCACACAAACCTACTCTCTCCCCATTTATTTTTCCATGGCACATCATCATTGAACAGGTATTTTACTCATCTCTCTCAACACTCCAAAAATCTACACTATAATTCTCAGAGATGGGCAGCAATTTTTGTCCATTTTGTTTACTGTCTCTCTGCTTGGAAAAGTGTCTCAGTATAAAACAGCCATTGGTTCTGTCATTACACTATAATCATTCAAGCTACGACCCCAGGGAAAACCAGGTAGTGAGCATCCTGGTACCGCTACCCTCAGTTCCATCTGTGCAACCCTGTGGAGCTACAATTATACTAATTTTATATAAATACATGATGGCACCTACTATGTAATTGGTACTCAATATTTAATGAATGAATATAACCCCACAAAAATGAAAGTGGTTTCCACTGAGTTAAGTGATAACACACTAATTTTGTAGACTAAGTAAATGAAACTTGCTTATAAATGCACAGTATGTCTGGAAGAGTACATCGTCAGTACTCGAAGTGGATGCTCCAGGAAGGAAATCTGGGTGACTGAAAGGAAAAGCAGCCTTCTCAACAAACTCTGTGTACTTCCTGACTTTTGAGGCCATGAATATATTACCTATTCAGAACAAAATCTGAATTGGAAATCTGTTATATCCCTTCCCAAAGACAATATATCTACAGTTTCCACAAATCAAGTTCTTTCCCGTTCTGAAAAATCACTGTTGTGAGAGTTTTGGCCCTTATATACCTCTGTCCTTACAGTGATCCTAAAGCTTTAATCTGTCTTTACCAACTAATAAAAGTATCCTCATGAATTTAGGAAGGCAGAGAAGCATAAGATAGTTTGGGAATAACTAGGAAAATCTATTACAATATATATAAAATACAGGGCTGGCAAGATGACTCAGTAGACTAAAGTGCCCACTTAGGCAAGCTTAGGCAAGCACAGGGACTGCAATTTGATCTCTGGCACTACATGCCATCCTGACTCTGCCCCCAGGGCAGGCTGAGCCAGCCATAGAGTCAGGCATAGTAGAGGCTGAAAACAGGAGGATCACCATGAGTCCAAGCTGCATGGTGAGACCCTGTAACAACCAACTATGTTAAAAAAAAAAAAAAAAAAGAGAGAAGAAGAAGAAAGACCAGAGTCTGGGGAGATGGTTCAGTGGAATAAACGCTTTCCTGGCAAGTGCAAGGGCCTGAGTTCAATCCCCATTCCACCAAAAAAAAAAAAAAAAAAATGGTCCTCATCGTATGATGGGTTATACACCAATAATCGACCCTAAGTTTGAAAATAATGTTTTGAAAATGCATGAGCATGGTGGTACCCACCTATAATCCCAACACTTGGGAGATTAAGGCAGGAGGATCACTGTAAGTTCAAAGCCAGCCAGCCCGGAATCTGTAGTAAGTTCAAAGTCAGCATGAACTTGCAAGACTGTGGCTCAAAATAAAACAAAAACCACCACCTACCCCACCAACCATAGCTTAGCCAGGCCTACTTAAATGTATTCAAAATACATACACTGTCCCACATTTGGGTGAACTCATCTACAATGTCTATTTTACAACCAAGTGTTGAATATCTGCTATAATGTATTAAACATCACATTGAAAGCAAAATGCAATCTTTACTGTCTTAAGCCTCTCACGAGTTAAAAATAAATGGCAGCTGACCTAAGTAAAAAAAAACTAAAGTCAAACATTCTTATGTGACTGACCATCTGTATTAATGAATTACTATTACTTTTCTTAGATTTGATAATGGTATTATAATTGTTTTCTTCATCTTATCAGAAAATGTTAAAAGAATTGAGGGGGAGAAAGGGTGTATCTATAACTTATTTACACTTAGTCCCACAAAAAAGAAATGTATACAGATACAGGTATTTGTACCTACAAATACACATCTATATAAAAATACACAGTTATAGAGAAATAAAAGCTACCATGGCTAAAACCTCTATTAATTAATTTGGCCAACATTACACATTATACTACTCATACACATTTTTTGAGGGCTTGGAACTTCACAACAATACTTCTTGTTTTTTCTCTCTCTTTTTTTTTTTTTTTGCAGTACTGGGATTGAACTCGGGACCTTGCACTTGCCAGGCAGGTGCTTATGCTGCTGAGCTATCTCCCTGGCCCTGGGTAATATTTTATAAACTCTTACTGAAGTTTCTAAAAATTAGCTGTCAACTCCTTGAAACAGCCCTTCAGGACACACAGAGTTGAAAGAAATGACTCCCTTTTCCACATTCCAAAGCACTTCACTTCTCATAAATAAACAGGCTGAGTAAAAACATCAATGGACCCTACCTCAGGCCTCCCAGCAAGTCCTAGACTGCTGAACTGACTGGAAAATAACCACATCTCAGGGATATGTAGGAAGGTGGGCATGGGGGTTGGCTCCACCTCTGGACAACAGAGATAGCAGGCCAGTTATGAAGACATCTGAGGACACCTGGAGACACAGATACCTTGAAAACCTCAGCAGACACCCTGGCTCCTGGCTGGGGACACAGTGTGACAAGACCTGGAAGCAGCATCAATACCTTAGGACATAACTTTATTGGAAACAAAGTGATGGGTGCAAAGGAGCTAGGAGTCAGGCTCCGTGATAGATGGTGGCTTCTCTTCATCAGGGGGACAATCGATGAAATCAGCAATCATAGCAGCTGTGTCATCTTCCTCCTTTTAAGGACAAACACATAAGATTCAAAACAGCCTCCCTCCTCTCCTCTCCCTCCTCCCCCCATACAGTAAAGTATGTTGCACTGGGTGAACCTCTTCCTAATACGCCCAGCTGTCATTCTCCTGCCAGCCCCACTTTTCCACTCCAAAGATGCCTTCTCTGCCCTCTTACCTTTTCCTGCACAGCTGTGGCCTCTGCCTCTGTCTCCAGCTCTTCTTGTGTAGCTGTCTCTGATAGAGGCGGCACCTTACACCTAGTGTCACTTATACCCTCAGTTTCCTCTTCCAGCAGAGTTGGGGGGACAGAGGGCTCTTCTTCAGGAGGCTCCTGAGGAGGCTGCCCTCCGGTGGGGCTTTCCTCTTCCCTTTCCTCCTCACCCTGGGAGGGGAGCACCTCAGGAGCCAGGGTGGGAGCTGTTTCAGCTCCTGGCTCCTCTTCAGTTCCTGGTTCTTCCACTTCTAACAGCAGCCCGGGTTCAGGTTCTGGCTCAGGTGGTACTTTGGGGGACTCTGGAGGGGGCAGAGCCGGAGGAAGGGTAGGGGGTGGTGGTCCACTTTCTTCTTCTACCTCACCACCTGTTGAACCGAACTCCAAGTCTTCTACCTCTTCCAACTCTTCTTCCTCCTCCTCTTCCTCTTCTTCTTCCTCTAACTCACCTTCTTCCTCTTCAAACTCTTCCTCAAACTCTTCTTCTTCTTCTTCCTCTTCAAAATATTCTTCCTCCTCCTCTTCCTCTTCTTCAAAGTCTTCCTCCTCCTCCTCTTCTTCTTCTTCCTCTTCTTCCTCTTCCTCCTCCTCCTCTTCATCACTGCTATTGATATTAATAACCGTCAAGTCTTCTTCCAAGGCTGGGGGTCCTGCCCCTCCAGTAGTTCCTTCAGGAACCAACTGGGGTGGTGGAAGTGTCACAGGACCAGGGACAGGTGGAGGCGGGGGTGGAGGAAGAGGCCCTGGAGTTGCAGGTTCTTCAGGCTCCTCCTTGGCTGGCATAGGAGGGGAGGCTGTAGGTGGCCCAGCAGGGGCCACAGGGGGAGGACTAGTGCCAGAGGGTGGGGGTGGGGGCAAGGGTGGCAAACCCTCAGGCACAATCACAACGCTGTCATCCGAGTCGCTTTCTAAGGAGATCTCCACATCGGATGCTTCTTCTTTATCATAGTGAACAAAGGCTGGTCTGGGCACTCTGCCCCCAAATGTCTCATCCGGGGCTATGGTAGGTGGAGGAGTCCCACTAGTGGCAAGGACAGGGTTCTCACTGGAACCCCCACGATGATTCTCGGGGCCAGGAAGAAGCCGGGGAGGAACAGACACCAGGCCTGGGACAGACAAGCCAAGGTGATTGGCTGTGGCTGGAGGCCCGGGGCGCACAGGGGGCATGGGACCTCCAGAGGGCATGGGGCCTGGTGAGGGCATGGGACCTCCAGACGGCATGGGGCCTACAGAGGACAGGGCTCCTGCAGCAGGTAATGGGCCAGTAGAGGGCATGGGACCTACAGAAGGCATGGGGCCCAGGGAGGGCATAGGGCCCGGGGGATGGAAAGGTGGGGCTCTGAATGGAGATGGTGCCTCAGGAGGGGGAACGGAGGCAGGTGTGGGGCAGGCTGGGCCCATGGTTTGGAGAGGAGGAACTCGGGGGTGGGTCAGAGCAGCGCAGGTCACTAGCGCTTCTGAGCAGAAAGAAGAGACCTGAGGGAAAAAAGGATAGGTGTAAGCATCTGGACTATAGGGTGTCATGGGGTCTTAATCTGAGACCCAAAAGTAAATGGGCACAGTAGGGGTTACCTCAAGGCTGTCTTCTCTCTGGCCAAGGGAGAAAGCCTGAAGAGCACAGGAAAGAGGAGGTGGGCATCGAGGAGAAGGAGCCAGGAGCAGAGCCAGCAGAAGGCGATAGAGCTCACGGCGGCAGCAGGAGCTACTGTATGGGGAGCTGCCCAAAATCTCGCCTTGCTGAACACCCATGGCCAGGGGTAGGACTAAATCATGCAGTCTCTGAAAAGTACACAGAGCACACTGAACTTCACCACGACTACCCAAGCTTTCTCCAGAAACTCCTCACAGCTTTCAGTGCACCCACCTCTGGGGCACACCCCCTGCCCCCCACGTACACAGCAGCAGCACCCTCCCCAGGGTCCACTTACCCTGTGAGTCTCCTCCTTAATAAGAGGCCCACACATGAGGATGGACCGGCTGAGGCCTGGGGAAGAGAATGGTGATGGTACATAAGAGAATGGGCATGATGGTACATGGCTATAATTCCAGCTACTCAGGAGGGTGAGGCAGAAAGATCATCCCAAGTCTAAGCCAACCTGGGCAACTCCACAAGATCCTCTCTCAAACAAGTGCTGGGGATACAGTTCAGTAGTGAACTGCTTAGCTAAAATTTAAAAGGTCTGGATTCAATCCCCAAGATGGCAAGAAAAGGAGAGGAAGAACTTGGGGGTGGGTCTTGAGGGTGGCCAAGAAAAGGAGGAGGAGGAAGGAGAAGGAGGGGAAAAAAAGAAAAAGAAAAAGCAGGGAGAGGAAGGGAAATACAGTATGCATTTACATACTTTATGAGAGCAAGAGACCCAAAAGAAAGTCACCCACCAACTATACAGCATCTGACTATTAACTTCTATTCAGAGATTATGGTTGCACTGGCAACAAGAAGCTCTACTGGACAGCCTGCCCTTTAAGGAATGGGAGCCAAGGGGCTGGGGAGATAGCTTAGTGGCATACGCACCTGCCTGGAAAGTGCAAGGTCCTGATTTCAATTCTCAGTACCAAAAAAAAAAAAAAAAAAAATAGGAGCCTCAGAGGCAGGGATTTTCCAAGTGCTAGAACTGTACCTGTCATGTAGAATACACAGGTAGTGTATGACCCAAGTTTTCAACTACAGACACCTTTTCTTTTTTCATAGCTGGTTCTACATCTAATGTCTGTATGCTTTACACCCTCTATTTCACCAACTGGTTTGGAGCTGTAACTCCTAGAGCTACAAGGTCTCACCCACCTCTCAATGCAGCTGCACACACATCACTGTTGGCATTGCTATCGCCTTTCCGCTGGCTGGGTGGTGCCACAGCTTCCCCCACATCCAGCTTTAGCTTCTTGGGTGCACTGGGCTTCCCAGTTTGCAGCCCCCCATCAGGACTCCCCCGGGGGCTGCGTAGCTATTGAAAGGAAACAAACATCACACACAGATGTACACAAGAAAGCAGGACAATCAGGAAGGAAACAACTGTTTGGTGAGGAGACATGTTAAGACCACAGGAGCCAAGACACAGGAGCTGAAGTGCCTCACCTTAAGGGCATCAGTGGGGGGAGAGATGTCATTGAGCAGGTGTGTGAGCAGGGCTTCTCCAGAGACTCCTCCCTGAAGCACACCTGCAGAAGCCCCACAGACCTGGACCCACAATTCCAACACAGCATACACCTTAGTCCGAATGGTGCTATGGTGTGAACAAAGAGCATGTTACAGGAAAGTACATGTTGGAACCCCTGACCCACCTACATGCCTTATTCTTTTCTCTTTATCCCCTTCCCAGATGATCACCTGTAAGGCCTCTCCTGGCCTGAAGAGAAGGGGTCCCTGCCAACACTCCAGGCACCGAGGACTTGGGGAAGCAGGCGGCTGATCAGGGCCCCAAACCGTAAGAGCCGGCCTCCACACCTGGGGGCAGAGATGGAATGGTGACCCTCACATCCAGCATGCCCCAAATTCTTCTTCAGACCCTCCCCCATTCCACTCACGCAAGGATGAGAGCAGAGAGCAGGTCTAAGGCTTCAAGGTGGATGGAAGGCAGCAGCAGCAGCCGAAGAGGCCCATCTCCAAGCAAGCTCTGGAGAAAAAATCAGCAACAGTAAAGGTTCAAAGAAGAACAAGAGGCAGGGCAGGACAGAGACACAGCCAGAGCAGACCCTCACGGCTACATACTGTATCCCTGGACCTCACAATCCTAGTAAACCCCCAGCTTCCTTACAGATCCTGGTTGGGCAGAAGGGAAGACGGCTGAGCCTTGCAACAATGACTCATGTGATTCCTAAATTCACTCACCCCTCTGGAAGCAATACCCACAGTGGCACTACTCTACATGTGCAAATCCACTGACAGGAAGCAGGGAATAATGGTACTTGAAAAGCAGCAGTTTTTGTTTTTTGGGTTATTCTGTTTTTTTTGAGATCATCTCTCAGTATGTAGTTCAGACTGACCTCAAATTTCCAGTGAGCCTCCTGACTCAGCCTCCAAGTACTGGTATTATAGGCATGCACTATCCACACCTGGCTAGGAACTACCTTATCTGTGACAACTTTAGGGATGACACAGGAGTATTCAGATCACAAACTGCTTTCCTCGTTGCCCGAGTCCTGAGTGAATGCTCCATACAAAGACAAAGCCCACTCACAATATTCTTGCCACTGACACTGAGGATCCGGCAGATGAGATCTAAAACTTCCTGCACAGGCACAGACACAGGAGCCTCAAATTCAGAGCTGTAGAGAGTTAGCAGCATAACCTTCAAAACAGGCCCCCAGCACGACTCCACACCCACTTCCATCTCCTTCCCATAATGAAGATACTCCCCTCACCTCCTCCTGCTCCAGGCCCCTGCTCCCTCCAACACCCACACACCTGAGCATCAGCCCCAGGCAGCGGGCCAGTCCCGAAAACCTTTGCTGAAGCCGGAGGAGGACATGGACATCACCTTCTTCTGAGTGGGAAAGCAGCATCTCCACTCCAGGACCTTTGCTCTGCACAGGAGCTGGGCAGCAACATAACCACCTTGTACCTGCTATGTCTTTTACCTATCCCGTCTCCATTTGTGGTAGATAATCTGCATATGTTCTCACCAACTTGCCTAGAAACCAATTGCCCCACCTGTCCAGGCCACTTCCCACACCTTCCTGCCCACCTCCTGAAGTCCAGTCTACTGATTACCAGCCCTGGTCCCTACCTGTTTCTGCTCCTTCATACAGGGCACCGAGCAGGCTGTGCAGTGAGGCCAGCAGGCTGTGCAACTCCTGCTCCCAGCTCTCTGTGTGCTTTAGGCCCTGAGAAAAGCCAGCTCCTAACGAGGGAAGCCTGGAGTAACATTCACAGGCCAGCTACAAAAAGAGCAGAAGTTTCATCAGATGGAAACTGGCCTAGCAACAGAGCCCGCTCCCTGCTAACATTCAAGAGAGATGGTAATCAAAGGGAGGCTAAGGAAAGAGGCAGAGAGGTCCAGATGGCAGAGGTCAGGACTTATGTATGGTAATAGGGAGGGAGCAGCAAGAGAGAAAAGCTAAGAAAGAACCATAACCAATTCTCCCAGCTCAGATTCCCAGGCTCTCTATACCTCCCTCCCTTCCTCTTTACCTGTTGGAGCTGAGGACTCAAGGAATGCACCCGAGCCAGGAAAAACGAGGCCAGCTTGCCCTAAAGTGGGGGAAGTAAGAGTAAAAAGTCGATGAGCCAAAGATGCACATCCCATCTATTCCCAACAGAAAACTCTATGCCTGTTTCCTTCTTACAGATAAGGAAGCATGATGCCTCTACTAGGCAGACAGGAATAACTCACTACCAGACATGGTTTTGTGGAATAAAGACATCCTGCATGTCAGCTCTGTGCCTTAGCTTCCTAGCTACAAGCAAAGGGCCAAACTCAACCCACAGACAACTGGACTCCCTCGTTCCAGTTTTTTTCATAATGACTATAACCTATCTCCCTCAAGCCGAAAGGATAGAGTTTGAAAAACAGTCCCCATACTCCAGCTCTCTACCAGCTAAGACACTAAAAGGAGGGTCTACACTGGGAATTAAGGAACTACCCAAAGGCATGAGAGAACAAGAAGAGAGCAGAACAGACTGGTGTAAGAGAAGGAAGGCAGCAAATATCAGAGCAACACCTGTCAGTCAGCAAACCTCTTCTTCGCCTGGTATTAGGTGGTCTTGGAGTGAAACTATTTATAACCTAAGAATCACAATTTATTTAGGGGTACTCTGAAAGAAGCCTGTGAACATGGATGAGAAAATATTTAAATCATTTTTACTAACCATAAATGAAATGTAGTGTTTCTTTCAAAGGTGAGAATAAACAGCTACAGTATTAGCAACAGCGGTACCACAACTCACATATTTTCACTTCACATTATCCTTGTGACATCTTGAAATATCCACATACATCATTAATTTAAACATGGAGCTAGGAGGTGGTGGTACACACTTAGGAGACTAAGACAGTCAGGACTGCTGCCCTGAGTTCAAGGCCAACCAAGGCTACACAATGAGTTCAAGACTATTCTGGACTATATAGTAAGACCTTATCTCGAAAACAAACAGTAAAAGTACAATAGTTACAACAGATGCCACTGGATCTATGGTGAACTATAATTTTACATTTCCTTGGCCTCCTCTGTGAATATGAAAAGGTTGGACTTTTTCTTATCAGAAGCAGGCATCAGTGATCCCAAAAGTTTTCATTCTCTTTCCTCCCATGTCCTTAATATGGATAAACCAAATATGTGCCTTATACAATTTCATCATGAAAACCAGCTCTTCAGATCCAGCTTGCTCCATGCAAAGACCCTGTTGACCCCCACACCCTGAATGGACTCTGTAGGCAGGCTACAGTAATGGCTTCTCAGTCACTGTGTGACCTCCTACAACACCTACCTAATTATTTTAAATTCCCTATTTAGCATTCTCCAGAAGAAGTCTATTTGGATAATACTCTGAACTCAATAAAGGTACTAGCCCATGCATCTGGCTGGGCATGTGCGTGTATGTATGTCTCCCCTCACGTTTCCTAGCCCTGGTGGATTTGTAGTCTCCAGGTATACTGGGTACTCCATAAGGTACTAAAGATATTAAAGGTATTAAAGATCCCACAATAAAACAGGACCTTATTAACATCAATCATGTATATAGCAGTCTCCATCTTCCCAGGAACAATTATGATACATTTTAATAAAATGAGTTTCTTTATAACTCTATGTATTATAAATTTTGAAATATTACTGTTGAGAAGGGGTCCAGGCACAATAAAAGAATACTGCTCTATAAGGGAGGATGGATTTCTATTTTTATGGGTTTTTTTGGGGGGGTTTGTCTTTTTGAGACAGGGTCTCACTATGCAGTTCAGGCTGGCCTTAGGCTCACTTTGTAGCTCAGGCTGGTCTTGAACTCACAACAATCCTCATGCCTCAGCCTCCCGAGTGCTGGGATTACAGGCATGCACCACCACGCCCGGCTTGGATTTCTATTTTTAGAGAGACATTAAGAATTGAAAAGTAGGGTCCGGGAAGATAGCTCAGTAGAATAAACACTTGCCTAGCAAGTGCAAGGGCCTGAGTTCAATCCCTGGTTCCGCAAAAAAAAAAAAAAAAAAAAATTGGAAAAGAGCCAGGCATGGTGGAACACAGCTGTAATCCCAGCACTAGGAGGTTGAAGCCAAATGAACCCGAGTTCCTGGTGTCAGCCTGGGCTGCATAGCTTGAGTTCAAGGCCAACCTGAATGACAAAGTGAGAGCTTGTCTCCAAAAAGAAAGAGACAGACAGACAGACAGACAGACAGACAGACAGACAGACACACACACACACACACACACACACACACACACACACACACACAGAAGCATATAGACAACAATAACCTGGAATCAACAGTGGCCCTGTATAGAAGGAAAATGGAGAGACCAACGCTGAGGCAAGGAAGGGTTAGACTAAATTGAGCTTTAGGGGTTGGGGAAATGGCTCAGTGGAATAAGCACTTCCCTGGCAAGCTCAAGTTCAACCCCCAGTTCCACCAAAAAATAAAAAATAAATTGAGCTTTAAAGAAAGGGTAGACTCTTTACAAAGAGTCTGTATTACAAAGCCAGACAGGGAGAAACACTCAAGAAAAATACAGACGAGGCCAATGGACATGCAGACATGCAGGCTAAGACTTTAAATCCTGGGGTAAGAATAACTTTATCCTGTGGATAGAACCATCTTATGCACAAAGGAAAACTTACAGAAAACAAGCCACCTATAGCACTAGTCATAAGGCAAGGCATTTAGAAAGGAAACAGGAGCAAAAGTTTCTGTTAACTAGTACTTCTCAAATAAACTCTCCATCTTCCCGGGACAGGAGCCACATTTAATTTCCCACATTACAAGTTTTATTTTGTTTTGTTTTGGTCTGGTTTAAATGATACCAGGAAAGCCGGGCGTGGTGGCGCATGCCTGTAATCCCAGCACTAGGGAGGCTGAGGCAGGAGGATTGTTGTGAGTTCGAGACCAGCCTGAGCTACAAAGTGAGCTTAAGGCCAGCCTGAACTGCACAGTGAGACCCTGTCTCAAAAATAAAAAAAAAATAAAAAAAATAAAAAAAAATAAAAAATAAATGATACCAGGGATCAAACCCAGAGAACTCTACCACTGAGCTACCTCTCCAGCCATTTTAGTTTTTTTATTTTGAGACAGGGTCTTGCCATGTTGCCACAGCTGGCCTCAAACTTAAAATCCTCCTACCTTCGCTGCCTGACCAACTATGATTAAAGATTTACACTTCAAGATTACCATACATAAAAAAAAAAAAAAAAGATTACCATACATGAAACAACTACTCTTTGATACAACCAATCTCAATCAGAGAGGAACTAGAACCATTTCCCTTGGGATTTGGAAAGCAGATGTGATACAGTTCCAGAATAAATGGAAGAGTAACCACTCGATGTCACCAGATTCAGCAGTTTCTCCAATTCTTAGAAGTAACAATTACAATAGTATTTGGCCAGTTTTCTGTTCAATCAGTCCCCAGCTTGTGTAATGAAGCAGAGTGCAGTGAAGCAATAGAGCTCCAACAGGTCTACACTAGATGAACCATAAAATGAGCCAAAATAATTGGTCTCTTAGACTATGTCACTCAAAAAATACAACATAGCCTGGACCTCTCTCAAGAGGATTTATTTAGTCTTCTCAATCATCCAAGCAATTACTAATCAATTTGAAAAAGAGAAAATAAGGTAACACCTTGACAGGGACAGAATTTAGGAACTCAGAATGCTTAAGACATCATTTGGAAGGAATAACTCTGAGACTGGAGACTCTTAGTCCTGGGAGCATCTAAGGGATGGGACAGAAAACACACAAATGACAATAACCAGTTTTTTAAACAGTGAGCCACAACATTTCACAAGAAGTAGCTGCCTGTAGCGCCTTTGCAAAAATACAGATTCTTACATAAGGGGCTTGCAGTAACACCAAAATCCTTAATAAAGGCAAGTTCTCTAGAAGACACTATTCTCAAGAAAAATAAAGGGATACATTCCCTGAAACAACAATATCGTGTTATTTGGTTTGGAAAGAACACTCAAAATGCAGTCCTTAACTCCAAACATAACACTGTCTGATGAAAGGCTATGAATTATGGATGACTCTCCTGACTACTCACACTGAAAAACTGAAAGATAATGGATCAGACAGACACTGAGCATGATCACTCAGAACTACATCAGACCTGCACCCGGCACTACAAAATAAATTACCAATGCACTTTTTATTTATTTTTTATTTTTTTAAGATAAGAGTCTCGCTATGCCTCCACATAACTTTGCAGCCCACGTTTGCCTTGAACTTGCAACAATCCTCCTGCCTCAACCTCTCCAGTATGGGGATTACTTGCATTCACTACCACTCGGCCTTGACACACACTTTTATAAGGGGATTCAGGTAGACATAAATAGCAAAAACAGATCATTCAACACAGACATTTAAAGTGTAACTTCATGAACTCTTGGACAACAACAAACTGCTAACTTGATTTGAGAAACAACATTTTACAAGATAGGCAGTTTTTAGTGAACGTACTAAATGTTACTTTAAAAAAAAACCCTTTAACTATTACAAATACCTATTGCCCTGGCAAACACAAGGTCCTGAGTTCGACCCCTGGTACCACAAAAAAGGAAAAAGAAAATCCATTGAGTCATTCCAAATTCTTTTTTTTTTTTTTTTTTTTTTTTTCTTTTTTCCTCTTTTTGGTGCAGGGTCTTACTCTTGCATGCAGCCTACAATCACAAGGATCTTCCTGCTTTCTGCCTCCCACGTGCTGGGATTATAGGCACGCATCACCATGCCTGGGCTGCAGGCAGGACCAGCGCACCCACAGGAGGGGCGGCACGGCATAGGGAACCAGGGATCGAGCCCTGGTCCCTGCGCTTACCTAAGCAAGCGCTTAGTCTGCTGAGCTATCCCGCCGGCCCCCCAAATTCTTCTTGACAGAAGTCCTGCCCTACTCACTCAAATCTTTTATTAGCTATAGGTAGATAAGAACATTAATAGGGAAATGAGGACTCATCAAAGATAAAAATAACCTCTTGCTCATTAAGAAACATCATCTGAAGACTTTTCAGATAGTGTAGTAATCATTTATAGTGACCTCTAATTAGCAAGGAATATATTCCAAAACCCCAGTTGATGTCTGAAACCACAGATAGTCCTGAATTTCATACACACTATTTTTTCCTAGACAAATCTATGATAAAGTTTATAAATTATAGGGCCAGCCACATAGCTCAGCAGATTAAAGCACCTGCTTAGGGAGATGTAGTGTAGAGACCAGAATTTGATCCCCAGCATGCTATGCCAGCCCCACCCCCAGCACACTGAGATGGCGATTGAGACTAGGCATGATGGTACATGCCTATAATCCCAGGCTGAAAACAGGAGGATCAGTATGAGTTCAATCTACATAGTGAGACCCTGTAAACCCTGTACTAAATACATAAAAAATAAATTGGAAACAGCCAGCAGTGAGACTGAAGTAGGAAGATCAAAGTCAAAGCCTAAGATGAGCAACTAAGTGACTTAGTAAAATCATGTCTCAAAATAAAAACAAATAGGGGGCTGGGGAGATAGCACAGAATAAGTGCTTCCCTGGCAAGTGCAAGGGTCTGAGTTCAACCTCCGGTTCTGCCAAAAAAAATAAAAAAATAAAAAAAATAATAAGAAGAAGAAGGGCGAGAGTAAGACTTAATGCCACACAGCGAGGAGAGGTCAAAAGTAGCTGGCAGACAAGCTGGACACACTTGAGGTCTTTCCTCAGAAGCAGTTTTTTTTTTTTTTGGCTTGCTTAGGTTGCCTTTTGGCTTGCTTAGGTTGCCTTCAGGGCAGGTCTGGATGGGCAGGCCCCCAGGAATACTTTTCCTTTTCCTGTTCCCAATTGTGTGTGTGTGTGTGTGTGTGTGTGTGTGTGTGTGTGTGTGTGTGTGTCAGAGCAGGTCTGGATGGGCAGGCCCC
>PVKA01008135.1:0-20911 GCA_004027165.1 Ctenomys sociabilis | reverse complement strand
ACATGCTCAGCCCTTTTAAGAATCTTTTTCTTTTTTTTTTTTTTGGCAGAACTGGGGATTGAACTCAGGCCCTTGCGCTTGCCAAGCAAGCACTTATTCTACTGAGCTATCTCCCCAGCCCCGTTTAAAAATATTTTTGAGAGTCTTGTTAAATTGTTGAGTTACCCAGGCAGGACTCAAACTTGTGATCATCCTGATTCAGCTTTCTAGAGTACTGCAATTTCAGATATACAGCAACATGGTATTATCATTAAGGGAATGTTTGTCATGCATATTGTCTTGAAAGTAAAGCTATATAGGGCTGGCAAGATAGCTCAGCGGTCTAAAGCGCCTGCTTTGGCAAGCTTAGGCAAGCTCTCAGGGACTGTGGTTCGATCCCCAGCACCACATGCCGTGCCAGCCCCTCCCCCAGGGCAGGCTGAGCTGACCCCCCCCCGCAAGAAGAGTCCGTGATATGTAGCGAGACACTGTAATAAATAAAAATAAAAAAAATTAATAAAAAAAAGAAATTACTTTCAAAAAAAAAAAAAAAAAGAAAGTAAAGCTATATAGTTTTGTGAACATAGCAAGGCACTCTGCTGATAATCAGATAGGATCTGCAGTGTGCAGTCAGGTTAGTAAGTTGGCAGACCGCTCCCCCTTACCTTCTATTTCATGTTTCAAGGTTTCACTTATTTATCTGCCTTCCACACAGTTTCATAGGTAGAAGATTTGTTCTATGTCAACCACAATAACCTCAGCATATAATTTTTTTCTTATTAAGTAGAGAACTTTCATCTTTGCACTTGAAGTGCTTTATGGCTTCTCTCTGCTATATCTGAATTGCCAGCATCACTGCTCTTTTTTTTTGCACTGGGAATTGAACTCATGACCTCATGCTTTGCCAGGCAGGCACTGTGCCTCTGAGCTATATCCCTGGCCCCCATCATCACTGCCACTCAGAAGAATGAGCAAGAATATCCTGTCTCAGAATAAACAATAAAACTGGCTGGGAATGTAGCTCACTGATAGAGTACTCACCCAGTATGCACAAGGCCTGGATATGAATGGATATATATCCATACATACACATATACATATATCCATACATACATATATGTATACACACACACACACACACACACATTTGCCACAAATTCCAATTTTCTCTAAGTATGTGTTTCCATCTTGGAACACAGGTGCCCAATGGTCAGTCAAGATAATGGAGTCTGATAAAATAAGAACATTTCCTCAGAGAAATGCCTACTAGATCTCAGGTACAGATGAGATGGCAAACAGCAAATACACCCATTTGGCCCAGTTGGCCTTGTAACTCTTATTATTTTAACAGAATTGTAATCCATTCACTGTTACTACTTCTCCTTAAGAATAAACTCAAGGGCCAGGGAGATAGCTCAGTAGAATAAGCACTTGCCTGGCAAGCACAAGGGCCTGAGTGCCTGAGTTCAATGCTCGGTTCCACAAAAAAGAAAAAAAAAAAGTTTAAGAATAAACTCAGATCTCACAAGGCTTTTTCCCTTGCCCCCACACAACCTGCCTGTCTGACCTCGAGGTGCTACTGAACTCTCCATCACTCTCTCTGAGTCACAACAATTAGCTGTCCTAAACAAATGTTAAGTCACAAAGGCTTCCTGGAAGAAGTTATCAATGCTTCAGGAACAAAGTAAAACAAAATGGTAGACACACAGGCAGGTCATTCTAGAGATTCAAAGAAAGCAGGGGAGGGGCCAGGGAGATGGCTCAGCAGAATAAGCACTTGCCTGGCAAGCACAAAGGTCTGAGTTCAATCCCCGATTCTGACAAAAAAAAATAAAGAAAGCAAGCAAGAAGAAAACAGTCTATAGGTTACATACAGCCTTGGCCTTGGCCGGGAGCAGTCTGGACCCTACTAGGCCACTTGTTTGCTGAGTAGCTCAGCAGTTTAGGGTCCCACCAGGCCAAGGGTGGCGTGTAGTACCAAATGACAAAACGTGATCCAGGCATCTTAGGAGACAGCCTTTGAGAGAGGAACATTATAGAGAGATAGGCCTTCCAAGGATAAACTATGTACAACAGTAACATAATATATCTTGAAGAAAACTGATTACTCTTTAAAAAATGAAATCAGAGTTATAAAGCATGGCTACAATTATTAATGTACTCTGCTGCAGGACACTAATAAAGTTGTTCTTCTTGGCTTAGGCTGTTGTGATGCCAGTCAGAACTTGCTTTTCCTTCCAGCTCCAAATGCAAATTTCATCATTGGGCTCACTCTAATGACGGCAATGTTTCCTGCCTTAGGCATGCAGCTGAAAACTAACAGAGTAGTTTTTGCTTAGGCAATAATTTATTCTTTAAGTTATTTGTAATTACTACTGCAATTACTATAGGTACAAAGTATACTTTAACTGTCTTATTGAAATTTTATGAATTTGAATTTTTTTTTTTTTTTTTTTGGTGGAACGGGGGATTGAACTCAGGCCCTTGTGCTTGCCAGGCAAGAGTTTGTTCTACTGAGCTATTTCCCTGGCCCCCTTGAATATTTTTTTACACTAACTTTTCTCAATAAAGTCCATTATGAAGTCAAAAAGAAAAAAAAGAGCCCAATCTGGGCAACTTACCACTTTCATGAGACTATCTCAAAATAAAAAATGGGGGAAAAAAAAAAAGCTAAGGATAAAGCTCAGTGTGAAGGCCCTGGGCTTACTCTGAAGTAAGAGCTATAAAGGTTCATGTTGTATGGAGAAGGATTTTCACGAATACTTACTTTGAGAGAACCACAAGCCCGGGGAAAATAAGTCATACAAGCTTTCATTCCTTCCAATGCTGACTGTTCACACTGTGAGAAAAGAGAAAGTCAGTTAAGACACACACCTACTGACCCCACATTATGTCCATCTCATCCCACCAACCCAGAAAGTTCCTTCTCTAGTCTCATTTTGTTTTGGCCCCTTCTTCCTACTTCCTTAATCCTATTCCCCAATCAATTCCCATTGTATTATTTAGCCGAAATAGTATACAGAAGGAGTCACATGTAGAGGATCAAGAAAGAGTCTCACCTCTGGTCTGAGGCCCAGCAACGAAGTGAGAAGGCCAGGGAGGTGGTTGACAGAGATGTCCCGGGAGAGTGTAGGAAGCTGGGCTGCATATCGGAGCAGCTCTTTCAGAACAGCCACAGCCAACTCCATGGTGGGTGGTGGATCCTGGGACTAAGCAACAACACCCAAGCTGCCAACCTCACCATCACTGTCACTGACAGGAGGAGGGACTGGAGGTCTAACAACATGAGGCTTTTGAGAAACACCATGGTTAGGGTCAACAGTACCATCAAATCCACTACCTCTACAGAAAAAGCAAGAGAAAATATGTCCCAAAAGGAATGTATTTATCTACAGAAGGGACAAGTGTTTAATATTAAAGGTATTGGAGGTCCTAGGAATTTTGGAAAAAAAGGTAACAAAGCCACATCTCAAAGATTAATCAGACTAACTGGAAGATCTCAAAAGTTTTCTGATTCTCTCATACTCTATTTCCCTGCTGGCACTGGAGAAGAGCATTTTCAGACTGATAACTAAATCTTGCCCACAATAAAACTGCCCTTTCTCACCATTACTTTAAGCTTACTTTAAGCTGACTCAAACCTGCCCTTCACAAAACAGAGGAGATTTGACTTAGAAGGAAAATTAATACTACCTCAGGAAATAGCACTTGCCATGTGTCATGTGTCAACAAAAAAAATACTTATGTAAGAAAAGCATGTAGACCTACCAACTACAAACAGGCCTTCAACTGTCCAGTAATTATGCATTTCTCTGTAGCAAACTCTGCTATTCAAACCTTCTCCTCAAAAAAAAAAAATTTTTTTAATCTATTTATTTGGTACAGGGTCTTGCTACACAGCTCAGACTCATAGTGATCTTCCTGTCTCAGCCTCCCCAGTGCTAGGATTACAGGTGTTTACCAACATACCCAGTCTCAGTGGCCAGTGAGATGCACTTCCAGGGCCAGCACAGCATGTGGTACCAGGGACAGAACCCAGGACTTTGTGCTTGCTCGGCAGGCACTTAGATTGCCGAGTTATCTCCCTAGCCCATCTCCTCTAACTTCTAAGCCCCAATTTCTCTCACCACTGTTACCTCTGTGTGGCCTATCTACAACTTCGAACTGAAGCCCAAAAGTGGAAGCTACCTGAGCTTGCTACTCTGTCCAATCATCCCCATTCTCTTCCTTATCCTTTACCTGACCATCAAGTGCAGTGTACCTTAAAACTCAGTCCATACAAATTCACCTCCTCAATTTTAACTGTCATCTAAATAAGAAGACTCTTTCTTTTATAAAATAGGCCAACTGAAAAGCCAGTCATGGTGGCATATACCCATAATCTCAGCAGTCTGGTGACAGAGGGAGGGAATCATCATGAGTTCAAGGTCAGCTGAAGAACTACAGTGAGACCCTGTCTCCGAAAAAAGCAACTGAAGCCACACCACACCCCCTGGCTCTACAGAGACACCTGGACGCCTGGTCACTTCCAATAGTATCACACTGGGCATTCTCACTAAAAGACCTTCTGTGGAACACCTTGGGCCATACTCATAATGGTGTTTTCTCCCATGCCCTCTGAACCTGGCTCTTTTACAATATTCTAAAGGCCACAAGCCATCCTGCTCACACTTCTCTCCCTAACAATTAATCATCAGTACTGTCTACTTTGCCTCTGCATTCCTCTCAAATCTATTTACCTCTTACCAGTTCTGCTGCTACCACCTTCATTATATCTTCATCCAAGATATAATGAATGTTCTCCATCACTTTAATAGCCTTTACATAGTCTCTGCTTTCACAATAGCCAATGTGATATTTTCAATTGAAAACATGATCATGTTACCACTACCACATCTCCTTGCCACTGCTACTATGGTTTGAATGTACTCCCCCAAAATCATGCTATGATGAAGTAAGAAAACCCTTATCTGATGCCACATCTTGCACATCCCAGCTTTTAGACCTCTGATGATACCTCTTGAAAACCTCTGATGAATTTCCACTGCTCTGAGAAAAACCAGAATCCATGTCTGGAAAGACCATACCTGGGTTGGTCCCCTTCCTACCTCCTCCTCTGCTGTATTCAAAGCCAGCCTCACCAGGTGCTTACAGCTTTTCAAATGGCCAAGCTCCTGGCCTGCCAGAGCTCTTACACTCTTTGAACACTTTTCAGCCCCATTTAGAACTAATCAGTTTAATACAGCCCTCCCTTAATCTCTGGCCCCAATCTCTACTACCCTACTCCAGATAGGATGAGATTCTTTTGATATATGCTGCCAGAGAACTGCATTCTTAGCCACCATAGAAATTATTTCATTTTATCATGTAACAAACACACTTATCTTTACTCAACTGAAGTATCTTCCATTAAAATAAAAATCATAGCTCAGCAGACAAAGCTCCTGCTTAAGCAAGCACAGGGACCTGGGTCTGATCCCAATACTGCATGAAGCACTAGCCCTGCCTCCTTGCTGGGGAGGCTGAAAACAGGAGGAGCACTGCAAGTCTAAGTTGCGAAGTGAGACCCTGTACTAAACACATAAAATTAAAAAAAAAAAAAAAAATCATCCAACTATAGACTGTGAGTACATAGGCCTTTTCAAGGCCTACAAGCTAAGAATAGAGTGTGTGATTTGTTTGGGCTTTGGGTTTTGCTTTTGAGACAGGGTCTCCTTAGATAGTTCAGGCTAGCCTTGGAATCAAGAGTACTGGAATTCTGTGCATGCATCACTATGCTCAGCTAGTGCAGTACCAGGGATCGAACTCAGGACCTCGCACACCTATGCCGCTGAGCATGATGGTCTTCATATTTTTATTAAAGGGATGGAAAACAACATACAAAAGAAGCAACCACATTGAGAACAGCAATGTGTAATACTAAACCATGCTTGAAATACCCGTCATCTCAGTCTTCTAAATGTGTACTGTTTCTAAAGTCATATTAATTATTACTCTCCTCTCTTTAAAAGTAATTTTAAAAAATGATAATAAAAGAAAATGAGGGCCAGCCAGAGAGCTCAGCAGATTAAGGCACCTGCTTAGGCAGACATAGGGGTCAGGGGTTCTATCTCCTGCCTGCCATGCCAGCCCTGCCCCTGACGTACACTGAGACAGGCGAGATTAAGACAGGGCATGGCAGCAAGCGCCTGTAATCCCAGCACTTGGGAGGCTGAAAAACAGGAAGGATCAAAAGTTTAATCTGTGTAGTGAGACCCTGTACTAAATACATAAAAAATTAAATAAAAGAAAGTAAGAAGCAAGAACAAAACCTTAAGTTTTCTTGAAAGCATGTGGCAATAATCATATGTCCCATCTTGCCTAACTATATCTGATAATCTGAGCAACAGATTTAAGATAAAAAGACAGTATATCAATCATTGTTAATCAGCTATTCCTGTTTTGTTTTTTTTTTTTGTGGAACCGGGGATTGAACTCAGGCCCTTGCGCTTGCCAGGGAAGCACTTATTCCACTGAGCCATCTCCCTGGCCCAGCTATTCCTGTTTTGAAAATCTTTAACGTATGTATTGTTATGTTACCCTGTTTGTCTTTGCTTTTGTTTTTCTTACTTTTAATTTTACTCTTCAAAATAAAAAATCATGAAAAGAAATAAAAATAAAGGGGACCAGGGAGATGGCTCAGTGGAATAAGTGCTCCCCTGGCAAGTGCAAGGGCCTGAGTTCAATCCTCTATTCCAAAAATAAATAAAAATAAAATTATGTAAAAAAAAAATAAAATAAAATAAGTATGCAACAGAAACCATGTAGTTCATGGCCTAAAACTTTTACTGTCTGTGAACTGCGAAACCCACTTGGGTCCCCCTTCTGTCCCTCTGTCAGACAAGAGCTTTCTTTCTCCCAATAAATATATTCTGCCATTAATTTCCACTGTTCCTAAAATTCATTTTTGGGTTTTAAATTATTTTTTGTAAATTTATTAGATACAGTCTTACTACACAGCTCAGATCTATAATGATCTTCCTGTCTCAGCCTCTCCAGAGCTGGCATTATAAGCATGAGTCACCACAGGTGGTTTTAGGGCTGGCATGTCACATCCTGGGTTTGGGGGCAGCACAGCATGTAGTACTGGGGATCGAATCTGGGTCTTATGCTTGCCAGGCAGGTACTTACACCACTGAGCTATCTCCCAGCCCCCATTCTTTAGTCTTTTTGGTTTTTTTAAATTTATTTATTTTGCAGTACTGGAGATTGAACTCAGGACCTTGCACTTGCCAGGCAAGTGCTTACTATCTGAGCTATCTTGCTGGTGCCATTCTTCAGTTTTAGAGACCACAAATTCATCCTAGGTATCTTCAAAGTTGGGGGTTTCATTCCCCTTTATCAGGTTTTAAATACTATACTTAGCTTCCCTAAAATTATTATCATCATTGTGGTTAAATGAATGGGTAAGCCGGGCGTGGTGGTGCATGCCTGTAATCCCAGCACTCAGGAGGCTGAGGCAGGATTGTTGTGAATTCGAGACCAGCCTGAGCTACAAAGTGAGCTTAAGGCCAGGCTGAACCGCAGTGAAACGTGTCTCAAAAAAAAAAAAGGATAAGTTAGAGCTTCCTTTTCACAAACAAAATGAAAAACACTCTACGAAATAATATTTAAAGTGAATCAGGGGCCGGGAAGATGGCTCAGTAGAATAAGAGCTTCCCTGGAAAGCGCAAGGGTCTGACTTCAGTCCCCATTTCCACAAAAAATAAATAAATAAATAAATGAAAAAATAAAGTGAATCAGTAGGCATGGTGGAGCATGACAGTAATCCCAGCACTTGGGAGGCTGAGGTAGGATGATCACCGTGAGTTCAAGGCTAGCCAAAGCTACATATTGAGTTCAATATCAACCTGAACTGTATTATGAGACTGTGTCTCAAAAAATACAGTGAAACAAAAAGTAGTTCTGTTTCATGCCCATCACCGTATGTGGTAAATTTTACCAATGTGAGTTTTATGGGAATCTATATCTCAGTATTTCCATCCTAACTGTAGTAGTAGTAATCATTGTCATCATCATCTTTTTTTTTTTTTTTTTTGTCTTTTTGAGACAGGGTCTCACTGTGCAGTTCAGGCTGGCCTTAAGCTCACTTTGTAGCTCAGGCTGGTCTCGAACTCACAACAATCCTCCTGCCTCAGCCTCCCTAGTGCTGGGATTACAGGCATGCGCCACCACGCCCGGCCATCATCATCTTTTTGAGATAGGTTCTCTCTATGCAATTCAGGCTCGCCTTGAGCTCACTTTATAGCCCAGGCTTGTCTCAAACTCACAGTCCCCCTGCCTCAGCCTCTCAGGTGCTGGGATTACAGGCATGCACCACTATACCCAGCTTCTATCCTAACTTTAAAGTGCTCTGTAATATAAATTGCTGCATAAATCTCACCACTTCTTACCAGAAATCTTTAGTGGTACATGAAATGGCTGTGAGCTTGGAAGAAAGGAAGAAAAAGGAGAAAATTTCCCAAGCCATGCACTAGAACTTAAGCACTATGACAGCAAGGTCCCTAGACATCCTTCCACTGTGCCTGGAGCTTAGCACACAGCCTGCTCTATGTGCTCAGAAAATACTTGTGAAATAAGCAAAGAGGACATCAAAGAATGTAAAAAGAGAAGGAGGGGGGTGGTAAATGTTAAAAGAGAACAAAAGAAGGACTAAAACAAACTTAAGACTTGTTACTCATTAGAAACCCTAATGAATGTGCTCGCTTCAGCAGCACAAATACTATAAACACTAATAAAGAAGTGAAGCTATCTAAGGTCACAGCATGTACACAGTCAGATGAATTAAAATAAGCCAGCAGATGAAAATATCAAAAAGTTCAAAAGACCCCAGCACTCAGGAGGCAAGACCAACCTGTACTACAAAGTGAAACCTTGTCTCAAAAAAGTAAGTTTCAAAAGAATGTGTTTATTCAAAACTTACCCTCTCACTATCAAGAAATTACCTCTTATCATTCTGTCCTCAGAAATAAAAGTCCAAGCCACAAAGAACATACCAGTTCTAGGATGAAGGACAATATGGAAAGGGGTAGTGGATGGACAGTTAAATCCTTACCTGCAACACCTGTTGAATGCTCCGAAGCCAAGAGACACAGTGCTGCTGGAACATGTCCGTGGGACTCTCCCCTACCAGCAAGGAGAGCAGACACAGGCCCTCAAACCTTATAAGCAAGAAGAGAATACCAAATGGGCAGAAACTGTACTCCAGAAAAAGCCAGTGACTATTCTTTCATTCTTGCTGGGCAATAGCAAGACTTCACCTTCAGACTCACTGTGATTGCTACCTCCTGAAATGCTTAGAGGGAGGTAGGAACAGCAAGAAAGTAAGAGAGTAGAGATAATCCTCAGGGGAGAACAGATAATTTGAGAACTGCAAAGAATGTGTTTGATTCAGGTGAACTCATAAAAGAATGAAACAACTAAGCCTCTTGGGAATTGAGAAATCTCTTCAAACTATGGACAGACAGATACACATACAAGTCCACTTATTAGCAGAACATCCCCCCCTCCAAAATAAGTGCTGAAAGACTTACCGAGTTTTCATGGAACCAAGACACACATTACTGAGATTCACCAATGCCCCAACAGCAGAAAGGTTCTGTGGGAAAGAAAATGGGAGTGAGTCCAGAATAGGACATTAGAGATGGAGAAGAAATTCTAAAAAATCTTCCATCCCAGTATTTATGAAGCTTTTCTGAAGTTATATATATTTAGCCCTTCACAGGCCTTTACCCACTGCTCTTTTTTCCTGCAGGTAACAAACCCAGTAGCCTATCCATCAACTAAGTTCTGTCTTGCCTGACCCATTACTCATGTTCTGTCCCACAAATCAGAGCTAGCAGAGGATGGCCAAAATTTTACTGGTCTACTTTACTTCTGCACCTCTACACAGCACTGTACATAGAGAAAACATCCAGAAATGCTTGCCGAATGGACACTGAACTCATCCCTATCTTTCCTTTACCACCAAACAAATCTTCTTCTTTCCTACTCTTCACTTCCCTATACCTAAAACACCCATGCATGTCTACTCAATCACAGTTCTCTCTCCAATTCTTCCTTCCCTCACATGCCAGAGCCCAGGCAAGATGTTTTCTAAATAGTCCTCCCCTAGATAACCTCTCCTCACCTGAAGGAGCAGACTCCTCTCCTAGTCCTTCCCCTCCCTAATGGTATGCATCACTCTTTCTAAACAGATATTATGTACAATATCAGGAAAAGGAACACAAAACTGAGTAAAACAAGGTTCTTCCTCTGCTTTGATGGAGTGAAAAAGGCATTCATTTACCCAATAAATATGTTCTTATCATTTACTTCCTAGGAGACTTTCTTTTAGGTGCTGAGTAGCACATTTCCTAGTTAACACAGAGAAAATAAACAACATATACACAGATTTAGTATACCTAACCAGAATGCCCAAAATTGAAATGCTCCCAAAATCAAAATATTTTTAAGTGCTGATGTAACACAAGTAAAAAATTCCACACATGGCCTATCATAACAGGATTTAGTCAAAACACAGGTGCAGGGCTAGGGAGATGGCCTGGGGCCATGGAGATGGCTTAATGGAATAAGCACCTCCCTGGCAAGGGCAAGGGCCTGAGTTCAATCCCCGGTTCCACCCAAAAAAAACAGGTGCATAAGTTTATTGTCCAAGAGAAAAAAAAAAAAAAAGACCCTAGCAGCCCCCTTCTCAGCTGTTACTTTTGGTATGCTTGCCTTATTTCTTTGCCTGCCAAAAAGTGTAATAAAATGCACACGTGTAGATCAGATTAGTCAATGACAGACTTCTCACAATGCTGCATATAAAGTGAAGATCTGTATGGATTGCTCAAATTGCTTAGTTTTGCTTGCTATGCATTATGATATATACAGATATAGTTGAAAATGTCAAACAGATACCTCTATAGGTCATGGTGATCAAAAAAGCATGTATGTTTCTCTGGCACACACCAATGAACATGATATGAGTGATAGTGAAAAATGACATTAACAATATACAAACAGTGACTATAGATGACACAGTGAAAATGTGTGAAGGGTTTATTAAAGGAAAAAGACAAAATAAAATAAAGGGCAGGGGAGATGGCTCAATAGAATAAGCGCTTGCCTGGCAAGTGTAAGGGCCTGAGTTCAATCCCTAGTTCCACCAAAAAAAAAAAAAGACAAAGGTAATATACATTCATAATGAAACAAAAAATTGGGCCAGGGGCACAGCTCAGCAGCATAAGCACCTGCCTGGCAAATGCAAAGTCACGAGTTCAATCCCTACTACCCCTCCAAAAAAACCAAAAAAATCCATCCAATAGAATGCCTCCCCAGGTTGGGTGTGGTAGTACATGCCTGTGGTCCCAGCACTTGGGAGGCTAATACAGGATTGCTAAAAGTTCTAAGCCAACCTGAGCTACAAAGTCAGTTCAAGGCCAGCCAGCAATGCACAGCAAGACCCTGTCTCAAAAAAAGTTAAAAAAAAGAAAAAAGAGAGAACAGCTTCTCAAACCTAGAGAATTTAATTTCCAGTCTCACAATTCCTTCTGATGTTTCTTCTCACCTCCCAAAATAAAACACTGCTGCAAGGTAGGCGTGGTGGCACTTTCCTATAATCCTAGCACTTAGGAGACTAAGGCAGTAAGATCGTTGAGAGTTGGACACAAGGCAGGGCTACAAAGTGAGCTGAAGGCCAGCCTGAACTGCACAGCAAGATCCTGTCTCAAAAAGACCAAAATATAAAAATAAAAAAAATAAAAAAAACATAGTGCACAGTAATCACTCAATAAAAAAAAGTATGACAGCTGCAGGCTGAAGGCCACTCATTGTTTGCTGGTGCTGGTGTTCAGCAGCTAATAAAAGATTCTCCTGTGCTGCTTACTCAGGCCAGACATCTTTTTTTCCACTCACTATATTAGTATTTTTTCACTGGAAAGCACTCATGTGTAAGTAAGTATAAGAAAATGATTGTGGGGCCAGGGAGATGACTCAGTAAAATAAGCGCTTCCCTGGCAAGCACAAGAGTCTAAGTTCAATCTCCAGTTCTGCCAAAAAAAAAAAAAAAAAGAAAGAAAGAAAATGATTGCTTATTGGCAGTATATAAATCACCACTAACAGATAGTAGTGATGTCAAATAACCAATTGTTTACTACATGGGTAGCTAACCAAAGTGACAGCTTTAGCTGGGCGTGGTGGCACAGGCCTGTAATCCCAGCACTCGGGAGGCTGAGGCAGGAGGATTGTTGTGAGTTCGAGACCAGCCTGAGCTACAAAGTGAGCTTAAGGCCAGCCTGAACTGCATAGTGAGACCCTGTCTCAAAAAGAAAAAAAAAAAAAAAAAAAAAAGTGACAGCTTTGATTGCTCATGGCCCAATGTATTCAAACTTTGTTTCACATATAATTATTGAATGTGTTTATGTAACATTCTTCAGTGTATGTACACAAGGTGTTTACGATACATAAATGCGACTTATATTTAAACTTAAGTCCCCTCCCTGAAACATCTCATGTACAAATATTCCAAGCTCCAAAAATAAAACCCAATATCCAAAGCACTTCTGGTCTTAAGCATTTAAGGTAAGGAATATTCAACCTACATACCATATGTCAGATGGTGCTAAGTGTAATAAGGAATAATAAAGCAGGGTAAGAAAGGTAGTGGCCCAAGTAGGGAACATAGTAGAATGGACACTAAAGTCCACTTAAAAAGTAATTAAAACAAAGACCTACTACAGGAAAGAACAATAAGCCCTCATATACTGCTGAGGGGTGCAGGTTTGAGAATGAGAATCAGTTCAGCTTCAGATATGTTAAATCTGCGGTATCTAAGATCAAAATGGAGATGGGAGGCAAAGGGCAGACAAGTCTGGAGTTGAGAATTTCTAGTTACACATATGAATCTGAAAATTGTTGGCCTAGAGACCGGGTCAGTCCACCAAAAGGGTATGTAAATAGAGCAGAGGATCCGGGTGTGGTGGTGCACAACTGTAATCTCAGAACTTGGAAGGCTGGGGTAGGAGGATCACCATGAGATCAGCAGGAAGAACCTGGTAAAGTTTACACGTTGAATATGTCCATTAACCCAGTGAAAACTGACCCTACAGCAAATTATCCCCAGAAGAAAAAGATCATTCAGCTAGCGATCCCGCCTCTAACTGAATATATTCCAGAATACCTAACAGTCTAGAAACAGAGAAAGAGGGCCTAATCGCCCTAGGAAAACGGCGGATAAAAGAGAAATGGCGTTCTGCCCTCAACCCCCCTTCCTTTAACCTCTCCACTGCAACTTCAGTACACGGTAACCAAGCCCAGAGCACAGATGTCCCGCCAACCTTCCCAGAGAGTTGGCGGCCTGCGAAGCTCAGGCTTACCTGGGCCCCGCCCACCGTCCCATGCAGCCGTAGGAGGCACAAGAGCCCAGGCAAATGTGGGGCCGAGCGGACTGGGGAATGTACGGGTGCCACGCTGGACCCCGTTCGCGGCTGCAACAACCCGGAAACGCTCTCCAGCAGCAGCAGACGGAGACGTGAGCCCGAGTTCATCGCTGAGAGACCCCCGCCCCCGCCAGGAACCCCAGCCGCGGAGCCCGCAGAGGGTCCACTTAGAACGGCTGCCGCCATCTTCCCCCGGCTCTGATGGTGGCGTGGCGCGATGACGCAAACACACCGCGCCCGACGCCTTTAGGTGAGTGGGTGTGAGGAGGGGGCTGCGGTCCTGCGCACTGGGTAAACGGAGGTGCGTTCCGAGCCTCAGCAGGCTTAGAGGGAGCATGCGCACCGTGTGTTAGCTCGGGGCATGTACTGAAGTGACTGGCAGGGCTGGGCGGGGCGCGAAGGGGCGGGGCCAGAGGCTGGCCAGTGGTGTTAGGGAACACGTGGTCTGAACAAAAGGCGCGGGAGTCCGAAAGATCCCCCTAAAGTGGAGTCTTTGGGCACCTTCGCTGTACAATTCTGTAATAACTAAGGAGCTTGAGCCCTGTATTTTTTGTTGTTGTTGTTTGTTTTTTGAGACAGGGTCTCACTATGCATTTCAGGCTGGCCTTAAACTCATTTTGTAGCTCAGGCTAGTCTTGAACTCACAACAATCCCCCTGCCTCAGCCTCCCGAGTGCTGGGATTACAGGCGTGCGCCACCACACCCGGCTCATTGAGCCCCGTATTTGGAGTCAGACATTTTAAATTACATTTCCACCCTGGGAAACGATGCAATATATGCACCTTTCTTCCTTATGCGCCTTTAAAAAATAAGTTCAGACAATATAGAAGCATCTAAGGTAAAACTAAAAACTCCCTCTCTCCTCAGTTTCTCCCCAGGTAACATGTATACTTTCCTAATATTAGTCTGCACAAACTAATAAGTAGTCTTTTGTAAGAATAGGATATACACTTGGCTTTTTCACACAGAGTAGACCTCTTAAATTGTGCAGTTAAGAATGAAATACATGTGCCTTGATTTAGTAGCTCAACTAGTGATGGCCAGTGTATGTATGTAGTGTGATTGTTAGATTCAAGTCCCAGAGACATCTTTTTTCTCAAAAGCCTCTTAATTCAAGTCCATGCATTCTGCCTCCAAACTATACTGAACCTACAGGGCATAGTAGTGCAAGCCTGTAAACCTAGCACTCCTGAGGCTGAGGCAGTAGGATCACTACTTAGACCCTGTCTCAAAAAGCATATTGTGGGCCAGGGAGATGGCTCAGTGGAATAAGCGCTTTCCTAGCAAGTGCAAGGACCTGAGTTCAATCCCTGGTTCCACAAAAAAAAAAAAAAAAAGCATATTGTGACTTTGCAAAGGTAAAAATAAATGCCCCTACTGTTGTTTTGGGGGCAGGTCTCACCAACCACACCACACAGACAGGCTACCACCCATCTCTTGTCTTCTTATCTTTTCCTCATTCCTGCAGCTGTTTCTCCCCCCACATACAAGGGTTTACATCGAGAGATTAACATCACTACAGCTTTCTGCCTCCCTCTAGTCCTGTGTAGTCCTACTCCACACAGCAACTAGAGTGTGACTTTTTTTTTTTTTTTTTTTTGTCTTTTTGAGGCAGGGTCTCACTATGCAGTTCAGGCTGGCCTTAAGCTCACTTTGTAGCTCAGGCTGGTCTCGAACTCACAACAATCCTCCTGCCTCAGCCTCCCGAGTGCTGGGATTACAGGCATGCGCCACCACACCCAGCTTAGAGTGTGACTTTTTCTAACAGTTCTTGTTGCTTTCTATTTAAAACCTTCAGTAAAAATAAATAAATAAATAAATACATAAAGCCTTCAGTATCTTCCAATTGTGGAGAAATCTTTTTTTTTTTTTTTTTTTTTTTTTCCCAGAGGTACCAGGGATCAAACTCAGGACCTTGCGCTTGCCAGGCAAGCACTTACTCCACTGAGCTATCTCCCCAGCCTACTAAAATCCAAATGATTAACTATAAAACATACCAACATTAGTGCAAGGCTCAATTGAAAGGAAGATCCCATGAACTCTAGGTCAACCTGGGCTACACAGTAAGTTCAAGGAAACCATGAACTCCATAGCAAACGTTTTATTTTCTAATTTGTTGGGTTTATTTTTTTCCTTCCTTGAGACAAAGTCTCTTACTATTTATCCTAGGCCAGCCTTGAACATGCAGTGATCCTCCTGCCTCCTGTAATCCCAAATGCTAGGATTACAGGTGTGTAATACCAAACCCAACTGGTGCTGGACTCTAAGTTATCATCCTGTATATCTAAAATACCAAGTGAGATCCTTCAGTTCATGAGCAGCATGATGACTGGGTGTTCATGCCTTATGCATGAGATGTGCCACCCTCAAACCTTGTTACGACATGGGCACATTACCTCTCTCACATGAAAAAAATAAAATACAAAGTGAAATACAAACTCCATAAAAGGACCCTTGTCTTCTTCACTATTTTATTACATCATCTAGAGAGCAGTGCCTCCCTACACATTAATAGGCATTGAGTAAACATGTTTTTGTTTTGTTTTGTTTTTTGCTGCAAAAGGGTTTATTTTCTTTTGGACCAAGATTTGGGAGGGGGCTCCAGGAGGGTGAGAAAGCTGTCTAGTGGCTGAAAGGGGAGGTGATGCAGGAGCCCCTTAGAGACCAGCAGGCTCTGACCTCCTAGTCGTGCTTAAGGGTGAGCCTTTCAAAGAGATGCTCTCCCAGCCTGACCCGGAGGTCCACCAGCCTGTGGAGGGTGGTGAGGTGGTCACCTATCTTCTTCATGAGCTTCACCTGCTCATCTAGGAAGTGGCTCTCCAGGAAATCACAGATATGGGGGTCGGTCTTGGCAGAGCCCAAGGCATGAATACCTAGAAGAGCTTGGTTGAGGTGCTTCTCCAGGGCCAGGGCAGCTTCCATGGCCTGCAAGGTTTACCTTACTCGTCTTCAGATGGTTTCTGCATGTCTTGAAAGAGTACACAGCCGCCGTGCCAGTTTTGCATCTTCAGGAGATGCTTGGCACCCTTGTGTTTTCTCCTTGGCCAGCTCATGGAAGAAGTGGTCCACACCCTCCAGAGCCACATCGTCTCCGTCACTGTAGTACCCCAGAGAGAGGTAGGTGTAGGAGGCCCGCAGGTGCAGGATCATCAACTGGCTGACAGACAGCAGTCTTTACCTCAGTGGAATAATTCTGACAAATCTGAGAGGTCATGGCTGATCAGCAATAAGGAGATAACCACAAAAGAACAGTGTTATCTGGTCCTGAAAGGAGGAGATAGGCGAAAAGATGGTCCCAAAATTTGTACCTGGAACGTGGATGGGAAGATGAAAGAGGGAGTCCCTGGGTCTGCTCCATCCAAACATTGTTGAAGCAAGAAACAGATCCTGGGGACCTCCGGATATGCCACCTCAGTAAACATTTGTTGAGTGGTGTAAATCAATGATATTTGGATGAAGGAGAATGCCTGTCTTTTGTTGCTGATGGTGGTTGGTTTTTGTTTGTCTTTGTTGCTGGAGTTTGTTTTGACATTGTCAGAGATTGAGCCTAGAATGTGAGCACTGAGCTATATCTTATCTTTCTTTTAGTTTGAGACAGAATTTTTCCAAGTTGCTAAATTGCCCATCCTGGGCTCAATCTTACAATAAAAAAAAAAAAAAAAAGAAAAAAAAAACTTATACTTGATAGGTTCAGGGCCCAAGCTAAATTATCGTAGCCCTGATTCAACATGGCTGAATTCCAAAAACAACAATTTATCTTCCCAATGATCACTTCCCCCTTCTTCCCCATCCCAGCCCTGGATTGCTTTCCCTTGCACACAAGGAAGCCCCCCAATCAACTCCTTGTCTGTCACTGTGCCTGCTCCTCAAACTCCGGCCCTATCAAAAGTCCATAAAGAAGTCTCAGTCTTCCTGTTTCAGGTCAGAAGATCCCCTCTATGGACCCTCTCTCTGTCCTGTTCAATGGCAATAAAGGCCTTTTCCATCTTTTTCTTTTACTTCTCCTTCTCTGCTGTGTTGCTGAAAATTTGTTAGGTTTTTCCTAATGTTTCAGTTTCCCAGGGTGCTGGGATTATAGGTGTAGGTGACTACAACTAGCAAGAATGTCAGTTGTTTTTTCCAAGCTATGTCCCACGCCTTCCATCTGCATCTGCATCCATCGTTTGCTTCAGTAGCTCGTCAGGTCCCCAGCAGCCAGCACGGTGCAGCAGATCAAAAGCAAAGAGGCCTTTCAGGAAGCCCTGGCTGCTGCAGGAGATAAACTTGTGTGTTGATTTCTCAGCCATATGGTGTGAGCCTTGCAAAATGATCAAGCCTTTCTTTCCCTGTCTGAAAATATTCTTCCAATGTGTTGCTCCTTCAGTAGGTGTCAATGACTGTCAGGACGCTGCTGCAGATTGTGAAGTCAAGTGCAGGCCAATCTTCCAGGTTTTTAAAAAGTGGGAGAAGGAGCCGGGCGTGGTGGCGCAGGCCTGTAATCCCAGCACTCGGGAGGCTGAGGCAGGAGGATTGTTGTGAGTTCGAGACCAGCCTGAGCTACAAAGTGAGCTTAAGACCAGCCTGAACTGCATAGTGAGACCCTGTCTCAAAAAAACAAAAAAAAAAAAAAAAAGTGGGAGAAGGTGAGTGAGTTTTCTGGAGCTAATAAGAAGCTTGAAGCCACCATTAATGAGGTAGTCTAACTGTGTTTCCTGAAGAATGTAACTATCAGCTGTTTTAAAACTTTTAATTTTTCTTTAATTTACAAAAACATAAGTATGGAAACTATATACCCAATTGCCATCTGATTATAAATTAAAATAAAATATTAATTCTACCCTTTTAAAAAAGGATGTTTTTAATATCTCTAGGCACTGACAAAAGCTCTCTAGAAAGATTACAGCAATATATACCTTTTCTGGCTTTGTAGTATAGTGCTGAATTCCTCATATACTATCCCAATGCAAACTTTATATTTTTAACTTTGTCAATCCAAGTAATCAAAAATATCTACTCCTTTTATCTTCCTTGCACTGATCCTTGGTGAAATCGAGTAACTTTTTTATATGTTGAATGTACATGCATATTTCTTTTTTATTATCTTTTTATGAACTTAAAAGATAATTTTTAGGAATTATTAATAGATGTTGGAAACTATTGTCTTACATGTGTTAGCAGCAGTTTCTACCAGTTTGTCTCTTTTTTATTATTACCATCTGTAAATCTTAGTCCTTTGGATGTATCACTTTTTTCGTTGTTGTTATTTTTATGGAAGGGTCGACAGGGTGTTCAGGGTCTCACTACTAGATCTGCCTGTTTACAGCCTCCCAAGAGCTGGGATTAAAGGCATGTGCCATCATGCCCAGTCTCAGTCCTTTGGAAGTAAGGTGTGATTAAGGATACAGACTCGAAAGCCAGACTAATGGGTTCAAACAGCAACTTTGCTTATTAGTTGTGTGACTCTATCAAGTTCTTTTTTTTTTTTTTTTTTTTGGTTATGTATTTGGTACAGGGTCTCACTATGTAGTTCCAACTTGTCATGATCCTCCTATTTTCAGCCTCCCTAGTGCTGGGATTACAGGCATGTGCCACCAGGCCCAATTGGTTTAGTACATCCAGGGGCAGGGCCAGTGAGGCATGTGGTGCTGGGATGGAACCCTGGTCCCTGTGCTTGCCTAAACAGGTACTTAGTCTGCTGAGCTATCTTGCTGGCACAAATCTATCAGCTTCTTACTGTGCCTCCATTTGTTTCTTGTTTTTTTCTTTGTTTGTTTGTTTTGTGGAACCAGGGATTGAACTCAGGCCCTTGAGCTTGCCAGGCAAGCACTTATTCTACTAAGGTATCTCCCTGGCCCCAAAACATATTTTCTTTCTTTTTTTTTTTGGACCAGCTCAGCCAGCCCTGGGAGTGAGGCTGGTGTGGCATGTAGTGCTGGGGATTGAACCGTGGTCCCTGCGCTTCCCTAAGCAGGTGCTTTAGACTGTTGAGCTATCTCACCAATCCCCTGTGCCTCCATTTCTTTATCTGTAAAATTAGGATAACCATAAAGCATTAACTCCTTGAGTATTTTTTTCCCCCTCATTCAACAGATTTTATTATTCATCTGACCCTGGGACCATGGCAGGCCCAACCCAGATAGAATCAGACCCAGTCTGCCCAGCGACCCTCTTTGCTGCTTGACCCAGATGAAGCAGCTCACTGCACAGAGGATGGGTTCGGCTGCATGGAGTTTAGACTGGACAGGGCGCTTTCCACACACATTGTGCTAGAGTAATATTAAAGGAATTGATATTGTAAAATGTTTAGAACAATATTTTATACATTGCATATACAATAAAGTATTAGTAATAGGTGTTTTCAGATGAACAGAGCAGCAGAGACAGGCAGAAGGAAAACGAGAAAGAAGCTTTATTTTGAGGACATGGAGAGAATCTGGAGAAGTCAAGGAATTTTCTGGACTAGACAAAGGAACCTGAGGCTTTTATGGCCTTTTGCCAGGGGTGGAGTTTGGAAGGGATGTTTATATATACCAGATGGGAGCTGATTGGTGGTCTTCCTTGAGGCAGGAGTAAGGGTGAAAGTAAATTATTCCTGGCTAAGTTGGAGAATAAGGGGGAGGTGGTCTTGGGAGCATAGGCCTTTGTTTTAAGGGCATTGGCCATATTAGATGACCACCATAATGATTTTAGCAATTCACACTGGGACCCGAACCTATCAGCTATTGTTACAACCCAGGAATTTGGTATCTTAGGAGGCCTTCCTTGACAAAATTATTTTTTAAATTTTTCCCTAAAACTTTCTTTTTTAAAAAAAATTTATATATAGTCATGAGCTTTATTTTATTGTTTACTACAGCAAAGAGCCATTCTAAGACATCAGTCTAATGAAATGAAAATAGAGAGATAATGAGTAATTTATTCAAACCCTATAGGCTGGGATAACATGACATTTCTGCTGAGAGGCAGTGATACGGTCAGGCTCAAAAATCACTTCTCACCATCATGGGTAACAGCATCATTTATGGAAACCTCATTAGTTTCTCAAATACATGACTTTTCAAATCTAAAAATAAAATATTTTTGTACTGGCTTTCATTTTGTTCCTTTTTTAAAAAAATAATTTTATTGAGAAACAAACACTGAGAGTTTCAAAACTGATTAGTAGGATAGTTTCAATACTAAATACTTTGCATATTATTGTCTTAGTGGTTATTCAAGATGCAGACATGATATCCTGTCCCCCCCCAAAAAAAATATGGAATGCTTCATGAATTTGCATGTCATCCTTGCACAGGGGCCATGCTAATCTCTGTATCATTCCAGTTTTAGTATATGTGCTGCCGAAGCAAGCACTCCCTAAAACTTTCTTTTTTGCATTTGTGTCTGCTTTTGGTTTTTTTTTTTTTTTTTTTTTTTTTTTTTTTTTTTTTTTTTTTTTTTTTTTTTTTTTTTTTTTTTTTTTTTTTTTTTTTTTTTTTTTTTTTTTTTTTTTT